>OOFC01051594.1:0-11396 GCA_900323345.1 Pseudochromis fuscus
TTCCGACCAATAAGATTTTAGTACCTGCTCCGACCTGATGGGGTATTTTTTTTGGAACCGCAGGAGAGGAGGTACGAAAAGTTGTACCAGGTACCAAGTTCCAGGTACTTTTTTGCCAGTGTAAATCCGCCAAAACCGAAGCAAAGCGAAGCGAGTAGGTACCAGTGTAAATGCGCCAAGAGGAAACCTGCTGGAACATTGACAATGATCGACTAGCCTCCTCGAAGTCTGGACCTCGACTCCATCAAGCTAATTTGATGCGGGTTGGAAAATAAACTGGAGAGATCTGTTGTATATTCAAAGGAAAGCTTTTGGTTTGAGTTGCAGAAGGCACGAGATTAACATCAGATCTCAGGAAAAATATTGACTCTACGCCAGAGAGATGTGCTGCTATAACTGCTGCAAAAGTTGAACATACTGAATATTAAAGGTGGATAAAAATAGTAGGACTCACTTCATCAGATATTTGTTGTGCCCAGAGCAACCATCTACATATTTCATGAACATTATGACGTGAAATCATGTTTTGGAAAGTCAGTATTTTCACCTCTGTCAGGTCTTCTCATAGTTGTGTTTGTTTTTATGGATCTATGGATTGATTAAGAAGCAGTTAGACCTTGTAGATGTTCTGTGGGGTTTTGGCTGTGGCACTCTTTGCTGTTTTGTGTCATTGTCTCACTGAAAGTTGTCTAGTGCTCCAGTCTGAGGTTGTGTGCGCTTTGGAGTAGGATTTCTTCTCTGTGTTCACCTGACTGATAAAGTGCTGCTGAGATGGTGGTCCTCACAGGTTCTCCCATCTCTGCAGAGGACTTACAATGACTGTCCAAAGCTTGTATTTGCTAAACTAACTTCTTGCTAGATTTCAGTTTAGCTGAAGAGTTCTGGTGATTTCACACTTGTTCCATTTTACAATTACTGAAGCTTCTTTGCTCCTGGGAACACTTACACCTTTAGAAATTGTTTTCTACCTTCGCCCTGATCTTTACCTCGCTGCAATTTCACCATGAAAGTCTACAGAGAGTTTCTGGGATTTCTCAGCTAAATTTTTTTGACAACTTTGGCTCGGACAGACTCTCAACCTGAGCAGGGTGTACTCTACCACTTGCCTTTTGAAAGCTGGGGTGGACCTCAGCCCTCTTGTGGCCCAATTGGATAAGCAGGGATGGATGGATGGAGTGAACACATTGATCACAGTTTAGTGTTGCACAGCAAACAGTATGAATACTTTTGTAAACTAGATATGTCCATTTTAGATCTTTAATACAAAAAGCAAAGTAAGTCTGCAGTAAAACATTTTGGGCTATTGATGGGTAAACATTTTATCTATGTAAACAGTGATGGGCAAAAAGTAATTTAATTACATTTCAATTACTGTGTAATAATAAGTTCTCACTAAGAAAAGTCCTTTCTATTACTTTTTTATTTCTGTTGAGGCATCAGTTATATATGGCACAGTTGGGGCCAGACTGAAACTGTATATACACTGGGCCCATTATCAAATATCTAAATATGATTTTTCTGACAAGTACTGCTGTTATGACTTCATTTGCAATAAAAAAAATGAAGTTGAACTTCAGTTGAGTGTTCACTGTCATAGATTTAAATTGTGATGAAGCATTACAACAATGAGACGCCATCAAAATATTAATTTCACATTACTGTACAGGCCAAAGGTTTGCACACACCTTCTACATTGTAGAGTAAAGTAAAGTAATGATGGTCACTCGTTTTTCTTTAGTTAGCTGATTGGTTCTTGCCATAATATGTATTTTAACAGTTGTCCAATAGGGCTTAACCTGACTTCTGCACAACACAACTGATGGTCCCAACCCCATTGATAAAGCAAGAAATTCCACTAATGAACCCTGATAAGTCACATCTGTGAAGTGGAAACATTTCAGGTGACGACCTCTTGAAGCTCATGGAGAAAATGCAAAGAGTTTGCAAAATAGTAATCAGACCAAATGGTGGCTATTTTGAAGAAACTAGAATATAAAACATGTTTTCAGTTATTTCACCTTTTTTAGTTCAGTACATAACTCCACGTGTGTTCATTCATAGTTTTGATGCCTTCAGTGAAAATCTACAATGTAAATAGTCATTAAAATAAAGAAAAAACATTGAATGAGAAGGTGTGTCCAAACTTTTGGCCTATAGTGTATACTGATATCATACAACTTAAGGATTGAGAATGAAATATGTATTACCTGGAACTTGTAACACTTAGAAAAAGCCATGACTGTTGAGTTAAATAGTAATAAAGTAAAAACAGTAATTAAAACTCTTAAGTTGCAGCCTTTGTGATTTGCTAATTGCACTGTTTCAAATCTTAAATTAAAATCGATTAATCATTCAGCCCTAGTGTGAATACCTTTTACATCCACCACATTTTTGTATTACAACTCTAAAAGTTTTCTATTTCAGGATTTTATTCATTGCTTATCTTCAATTTTGAAAAAAAAACAACAACAAAAAAACCCCAAAAAACATGAAGTACATGGAGAAGAAATCGCTGAATACTTGTTAATCCCCTCAGCTACAACTCCCAGTTGATTCCACTGGTACTGAATATGCAGAAGTAATGAAAGGCTTGTATAAACACACACACACACACACACACACACACAGAGCTTCATACAATTAAAGTCGATACATTGCTGTGCAAACAATTATTATGTTTTTTCCTCTAATGAAAACCAGATTGTATAAGGTCTTTGTTTGATTTGTTTACATTTCTTCTTTAATTAGTAAACATTGCTTTTCTTAATCCATACCGCAGACATGTTCACGTTACACTGCTAAACTGACTCCATGAACATCTGTATAATATTAATGCATGTGGATCAATGACGGAGATGCAGAAAGACCAATTCCAATTACAGCGTGAAAACTGAGAAATAAACTTCTAAATCGCCGGCGTTTAAATCTTTAATGCTTTCAGCAATTATATGTGGATAGTTTAAACATGGTTGAGGTCAGTGCTGTGATTTCTAATGTAATGATCTAACGTGTTATACAGATGGTAAAAGTCTGCCTTGCTCACACCTGCTGTGCATCAAGCAGCAGTACATTTAACAGCAGGTCACACCTCCTCCGTAAGAAATTGTGTAAGGCTATTAAGGCATAAGAAAATGCAAATGTTTTAATATTTTCAGCTCACTTTTCACACCGACTGTACATTTATTTTTCTATGTGTTATTAATTCCCGGAGCTTTCCATTTGTTTCTTATTTTATAGTAAAGATTCATTCTCCAACAGTTTTCTATTTATTTGGGATGAAACTGTTTCATTTCAGCACATCATCATCTGTTTTTTTACAGACCTGTGGGAGTGATTTTGTTCGAACCAGAGGACTAAAACTTAATAAAATATAAAAATCTAGAAGACAAATTTGTTTAGCTCCTTATTAAACTTTGCACTTGTTGTTTTTTCTGTGTCTCTGTGTGACTGTAACAGTTGCTTTTTATCTTCAGTGAACCTCATGTGGTGAAGCAGCCTCGCTACCCATACTATGCTTTACTATACTATGGTAGCATGGTGCATGTAGCAATGTACTTCTAAACTTTACTGTTTAGTCAGCCTGCAGCACAATCCTGTCTTGTATTTCAGACATCTTTGCAAGATTACATGAAATGTTTTCTTTCTGAAAGTACAAAACAGGCAGTGAGTGTCAGTGTCTTGCACTTTGTCAACCATGCAAATGTCCAACAGCAATCAACTATCTACCCAACAAAGTGGGGCTGGACGAAATGTCAAAACAACTTGAGTTTTTGAACAATAGGGAAAAATGCCTCAGTTGCAAAATTTAGATGAGTGCATCCTTTGTTGTCTCTCTGATGCCAGCACCAGCAGTTTTTTGACATCTGTATTGCAGTTTCCTTGAAGATGCCTGTATGTCTCAGCAAGATGCAGTAGCAGCAGCTGAAGACGACGAAAAGAAAGGGAGCAGTTATACCTTAGTGATATGCAAATGGTTCAGTTTCAGCTGTGTGAAGTTTTGAAGAAGTCAAAGTAGAAGCCCCTCCCATTCATATACTCCAAAAACTTAAGCTTAAAACAACAAACTTCATTCATAAATGACCACACAGGGCACCAGTGGTAGGAAATTACAGAGGTTTTCATGGTTGGAAAGCTTAGGTCTCTTAGTATGTTGAAAACTAATCTCTCCCTATAAGAGCTGCAGATATGTCATGGATGTAGGATTGCCCCTTTTTTTCAGAAAAACATGAGAGAAGATTACAGTGCAGCTGCAGAGGGTGTTGTTTTACACTACAACAGAGCAGCAGAAACAAGTAGACGAAGACTGAACATATCTGCCTCCAGACAACCTGCTTCTGTTGTTGAGCAGGTGGACCACGTTGTAATTATTGTATTTTTTAACATATAATCCACACTCTCACAGGTGCTGCATTTTTTATTGTTCTGAGAGTATAGGTTTGATCAAGAAAACTTTTTTTCCTTGAGTTCATGTAGAAAGGGAAAAAGAAAATGTGTCCACGCTATTGAGAAAAAAAAGAATGAGATTTAATTTCTTGGCCATATCACCCGGCCTTACAAGGAAGCTAATTAGTGAAATCAGCTGGTGTAACATTTGGTTGGAATTTAACCTGAGGTAATTATGGAGAGTGCCAAGTCAACACTTCCCTGAAGAGAGTGCAGCTCCTCAGTTATTTTGGAGTAAAGGGAACAGAAGCATGACAAAGCATCTTAACACTTTGAGATCACAAATCACGCCATTAATTAAGCCACACAGGTGTTTCTTGCACTATTTTGTTTTTTCCCTGTGTAAATATAGCCTTCTCTGGTAACATTAGCCTGATCTTTCTCTGAATAAATAATGGGGCTTCCCTTTGTTTTTGTCTGCTGGCTGCTTATAAAATCTTATGATGTTAATGAAACTTGTTTTTTTCTAAAAGCGTCAAAGAACACATGAAAAAACATCATTTGAATTGTATTGTAAATTTTTGTAATTTGGGATTGAATGTAAAAGAGAATGGGTCTGTTTAGACAACGAATATTTACTTCCAAATTGGATATGTACTTAGCACCTAAAGGGACATGAAGAAAAAATTATTTTTGATAAAGGAAAAAAAAAGTGCCGGCGCACAAGATAGCATTTCCGGTAAGGGATCAGCTGGTAGAGTGGGTTGCCTTTGAATCGTAAGATTGTGGGTTCGATCCCGGGCTCCTCCTGTCCACATGTCGAAGTGTCCTTGGGCAAGACACTGCTCCCAATGGTGGCTAGCACCTTGCATGGCAGCTCAGTAGTCATTGGTGTGTGAGTGTGTGTGTGAATGGGTGAATGAGTTGCCTTGTAAAGCGCTTTGGGACCTAGCTAAGGTCATGAAAGTGTTATATAAATGTACTCCATATACAGAAGACTTTGCATAATTTGTTTAAATCTTCAGTTCATGAATTACCTCGAAATTTGCTGAACACCACCAGCCACAGGCATTATGCCACTTTAAGGTGGACCGGGAGATTCAGCCTCTTCTGTATACCTGAAATGCTAACTCGAGATAGTTATCTGTTATTCCTCGTGCGCATGAATTAGCATTTCCGCATGTATCTTGTGTGCACGAGTTAGCATTGGCACTGGCACTTTTATTGGGCTCCATAGATACGTTAGTTTGGAAACATTTTTTTTAGACAAGTCTGTGCTTAAAGAAATAAAACGATAAACTTAACCAGAAATGTCACAAAGACCCATGAGACTTTGTAACAACATTGACTCTCTTAACAAGAAACAGGAGGATCAATCTGTTTTCCTGTTCACCAATAAAGTCATGCACACTATATAAATAAAGTACCTGCACTCGTGGCTCCCCTTCAGGGAATTCATTCATCAGAAATCAATAGTTCCCTCGGAGAAGCACATTGTGTATATGCAGCAGTTTGTTTCACTTTCTGAGCAGAGTCCACGGAGAGAGACTTCCTGCGCTGACACACATCCCACTGAGATCGGCAAGGTGCCTCCCACAGCGTCTCTCAAATCACACACGTCAAAGCAGAGGTTAATAGGGTGTGGGCGCGTCTCAATGACTGCTGCCGTCTCCATTTACCAACGTCGTGTCCCTCCATCCACCAGCAAACACATTCACATCCAGATATGCTCTAAATAAAAAATAAATAAATAAAACTTAAACTGAAAAAACAATTTTCTGCCAGCTCAAAAATATCCTCTTAAAAAATTAAAAATAATGAACTCATTGGAATATAGTAAACTGTCGTAACTACATGATAGTTTGCAGCTTTATTTTCAGATTTATAAATGTATATTAAACGTAAATTTAACAGATTAATTTATGAAAAAATAAACATTTTGTGAAAAACTAATAAAGTGAATCTGTTGTAAATGTCTTCTTTTGTAATGTGCATGTAAGAAACCTTCTTCCTCCTAAACCATCCATTATAAAAGCTCTCCCATGTGAGTCTGTGTGGGTCACTTTGTCTAAGTAAATATATGTATTAAGTTAAGTCCTGTCATGGTGGATCAGCTTGTTTAATTATTTAATGTGTTATTTCTTCATTATCATTTTCAATTTAACTTTATTTCCACAATAAATATCTAAACCCTTGACTACTAATATTTCCTCATTACTATTAATTGTTCTGGTCAATTAGAAAGGGGTATATTAAATGTGAGGCTAATCTGAGGTAAGCCATGTGTCTTCTCAGAAAGGAGAACAGCTTTTCTGTGCAAATCTTGGCATAGCTTGTTCTTTCCCACCCATGAGAATAACTCGACAGAGGCAATCAAGTGTTCCCTCGCAGATAATCTGTCTTTTCAGCTCTAAGCTCTCTCCAATAACCAAAGTGTTTTGTGGCCACAGCAATGACTTAACTACTGTGCTTCTTTCCCTTCACAGAGACAGCCGTCTTTGTCATGTCACACAAAAATCTCTTTTAAACCAGTCTTGAAGAGTGTTGTGCTGAAGACTCAGTATGTCCGTGGTCGGTTGTTCTTATTAAATATGTTAAATATTTTACCCGCTAAAATGCAAGTGGTGAAAACTAGGACACTGACGGGACATCCTGGATGTTGGGGTGAAATACCTGCACTCATGCTATGTGTTGCATTCATATAGCATTACGCAGAGTGTAGTTAAAGTCCTTTTGATTTCATAAATAATGCTATAAGTCTTTGTTTTTCAGTTATTCATCCAACCGTCCATTATTCAATCTGCACAAGCATTGTTCATAACTTATCAGACTATAAGGAAGTAGCAAACTAAGAAATGTAGCCCAGAAATCACCTTCGAATGCATCCTCTCATTACCTCCGCTAACGATGTTATGTTGTTTACCTGTATTGGTTTGTTTGGTTGTTGGTTTGCCAACAACAAAACTTCTTAACAGATCTTCATTATAGAGAAATAGAGTATTAGTCTGTGAACAAATAATATAATTTTTGACAAGATCAGATAATGAGATCAGAAATATCCCAAAACTGCTACCAGTTATAATAGTGAAATGCTCTAAGAAGATAGTGTTGCTATTTCACCAACAGAGGGCGACAGTGTTCAGCCTATAAAACCATTATAGCTAGATTATGCACACCTATAACAATTAGTAGTGCAATGGTTAGTCGACATTGTTGACAAAAGGCAAAAAAAAATAGACGTGTTTTTCAATTCCTTCCTATCTGTGCTGAGAGCTGCATGTGTGTAATAGTGTTCACTAGCAGGCTAATATCAGCAGCAAAGTGGATTGAAAGATGTATTTTTAAATGAAGCACCCATCTTTCTCATCTTCATTATTAATTAGCACCTGATTTAAACGACCTTGAGCCGTCCTCACACTGCGTAGACTTTGGCACAGCTACAGAGAGTCAACATTGCAATCTAATTGTCAGAAACATATAAGGTTTGCCGTTTGTGTTGTTGTTTACTGCTCCTTTGTAGCTTGTTCACATATTTTTCTTGAAATAAAACTTTCAAGGTAGAAGTATGTGGAAAACCTTTAGCAACACTATGAAATGCTCCATTTTTACACTGTGTGTGCCTCACAGCATCAAAACAGGCGCCTTATGGTAGGAGCGGTCACTCTGATGATTCTTCTTTTTATGAAACCCAACCAATGCCTCGAGCAGAGATACTCAATCCTGGTCCTCGAGGGCCGCTATCCTGCATGTTTTAGATGTGTCCCTCTTCCTACACACCTGATTCAAATGACCAGCATCATTATCAGGCTTCTGCAGAGCTTGATGATGAGCTGGTCATTTGAATCAGGTGTGTTGGAAGAGGGAAACATCTAAATCATGCAGGATAGCGGCGCTGGAGGACCAGGATTGAGTACCTCTGGCCTTGAGTGACATTATCTGACACTATTTTCGGGAACTGCGTTTTTTTTAACCCACTTTTATCAACGAATTTAGCTAGATTTTTTTTCCCCATTCTGTTTTAAGAGAGTAAACCTTATGCTAAATGTAAAAGCCGATTCAGCCATTTAATAATCATGCAAGTCATAATGCATTAGTCCACTAATCACTTGAGTGGTTGATGAGTAATCAACCATCAATACAGTCATTAGCTGCAGCCCCACTAACAATCCTGCAATGATGGTAGAAGCTGAACAATGTTGGCGTTGCTCAAAAATCCTCCCCAGCTCCAGCACACAGAAGGGGCATTTCACTGTTTTCATTTTGGCTCTGGGTGCTGCCTTGAGAGGCTGTGATTAATGAAAATCACCAACTAATTAAGTAAGAAGAAGGTCTTCACAGAGCCAGACACATTCGGAGAGCGTGGCTGCCTCGCTGCCAAGAATCAGGAAACAGATGCACTGCAGCCGTAGAGGAGGCCGTGGACTGTAAGGTCAGTCGGGATCGTGAGATCCTCATAGTCCTCCACCTGTCTACCACCACCTGATTCCCTACCTTTTATCATATCAGACAGGGTGGAGCACTTTGTCTCTTTCCCGACTCGAAGTGAAAGAAAAAAAATCTGCATGGCCTCTCGAGCCTCCTCTGCAACCACAAAATCTGCTCTCCCTCTGGTCTGCTGGAAGCTATCTCTTACGTGACTTTTAGCCTGATGACTTTCTTCACAGATTCCTCAGCGGCCTCCGATCATGAAACTTTGAACCCTCTGGCATGAGCTCAGAGCAGCTGTTTTACCAAAGACGGTTTTAAAGTGGGAATACTTGGATGTCTTATTTAGGTGTTGCAGTGTAAAATGTTATTTCAAGATATGAAACTATATGGTTTCCCCTTATTCACTGTACAGAAGAAATCCATGCTATACAGTGTATTCTAATTACCGTATTTTCCAGACTATTGAGCGCACCTGTCTATAAGCTGCTATTGAATTTATTCGAACTGTTTCATGTGGTCCACTCTGACTGGGTCTGATGTGACGGGGCTAAATGTATCGGCGGCACGGAGCTTGCTAGCTTGTAAAAAGCTAACGAGCTTCGTGCCGCTGATACATGAGAAACACCTGTGTTTAAGTTCAAAGCGTCGGAAAAAAGTAGCGGCTTATATTCCGGAAAATACGGTACACTTCTATACTGTTTTTATCTATTTGACAGTCAGTTTTTCAGGTTTTATGAATTGCATCCAAGAAAGTTGGGGTGATGGTGGAAGGAGAGAAGTCCACTAAAAGTTTACTGCATGTAAAAATAGACTAAACTCTAAAATAATCACAACACAATCAGCCATCTTACTCCTTAAGTCCTCAAGCCAGACGGTTCCTCTCAAACAGGATCAATTTAAACCCTTCAGCGTGACCCTTATCAGATTGGGTCTGCAGGGTGGATATCTGCCCCCCACCCCCTCTTCACAGAGTGATACCTGAACGACCATTACCGAGACATTAATCTCCATTCAATTGCCTTCTGGGGAGTATAGCTCGGTAATAAGTTAGGGAAATGACCGCTTTCGCCTGCTGATGGTAATTCACTGTGTATGCAGGGTGTCAAATACATGGGTTGAGGTTTTTGATCAAAGCTTATGAAAGGTTTGATGGGGTTTAAGAAAGATAAAGGGAGGAGCAGGAGAGAGGATAGGGGTGATTTGGGAGGTAGCAGAGAGGTGGTGGGGGTGTGGAGATAGAGTGGATGACTTTCCAGAAAAATAGAAAAGAGAGTAAAGAGACCAAGCCTTGGAAAGAAGGATGCTTCACTTTTTAGATTTTCATAGCTTCTGTGTAGACTCTTATTCAGACTCTGCTTCAGGGCTGTGTGAAAACATTTTATTATTCAATATTCATAATGACTACAAAGTGATAAAGAGGCTTGTACACAGTGCAGTGTAGATGGAGAAAGAGACAAAGTTATAGATGAGGAACACTGCAATCTGCAATTTTTTAATATACCAGAGTTGCATAATTATTAGTTTCTCTAAATCATCAGATAATAAAAGTGAGTGAGGAAGAATGATAGTTGTATTTTTTTTATCGTGGTTTAGACAATTTACCGCAATTTACATGTCACTCAGACAAAAATTCAAACCAGTCAAATGGTATAATCTTTACTGTGAATCTCTACAAGTAATTTTTAAGGTTTAAAAGCCAATGAACAATGATCTAAAGTGTATTTATTTAAAAATGTCTAAGAAAATAGATCAGACTGAACCAAGCTGATTCACACTCGACATTTTCTCCAACTCTTACAGAGCACAGATGTTACTAATGACAGTAACATTAGTTTTGTTTTGTTCGAGTGTGAAATGTGTGACTGTGACAGCATGCACAACACCAGGACTCTGAAAGAAGCACAAATCATTTGTTCTATTATTTACACGCGTGTTTCTCCCTCTGTCTAAATGTCTTCTGAGAAAATACTCTTTATCAGTGCTGGACGTTAGCGTTAAAACTAGATAAATTGTGCATAGGGACATTTAACCCCTTAATGCCGATCATTGGGAAGTCACATCATGCTGCTTGTAATTAGACTGTAGATAGTGTTAGATAGTGTTTGCATTCCCCCAATGCCAGTTTGTACATATCCAATACTGACCTCAGAACCTTTTGTAGCCACTGGTTTCAGCATTTTTTTTTTACCATTAATTCCTGTTCCTTCCAATTTGCATCACACCTGAATTTATATCTATTCCATGTGCTATAGACAAATCTCCACTCACCCTACAAAAAACTAATTTTACCAAAAACAAGTATCACAAAACAGATGTAAACTACAACTGAACACAAACAGCAACCACAACATCAAGTTATATTGAGTAAATGTCTCTGAACCAGCAAAACGTCCCCCAACCACATCTCTGTCTCTCCTGTGTCTGACAGTGGGAGAGACACAAGTGTTTCCTGTCGAGTCTGAAACATGTAATCAGAGTAAAGCATGTAGAACAACCTGGGTAGATCCCTCAGTCTGTACATGGTCATTGTTGTCATTGGAAAACCATTGGTTTGATAGGATGGCCCCAAACTTTATATACATTAC
>OOFC01051594.1:11416-27236 GCA_900323345.1 Pseudochromis fuscus
TATATATATATATATATATATATATATATATATATATATATATATATTTGTATGTACTTGTGAATAAATTCAGGCATCAAGGGGTTAAACTCATTGGACCGATAATAATTCAAGTCAACTGTGTAAGAACAGAAAAGGCTTGTTAGAACCTGATATGTATAATGACCCAAATTGTTATAAAAAAAATGTAATAAGACCCGAAATGTAATAACTGGTCAATAATGTTACAAGATGCTGAGCCCAAAAAAAGTAGAAACTATGCCCAAAATGTAACAGCTTCTTACATTTTGGGTCTGTTATTACATTTTGAGTTTTATTACATTTTTTTCATTACACTTCAGGCTCAGCACTTTTGTTACATTATCAACCAGTTATTACATTTTGGATTTTATTACACTTTGTTTTACAACAGTTCAAGACATTGTTACATATCTGGCTGTAATAAGGCTGACTGGAGAATTTATGTTTTTCTTTTTGCCAAATCCTTATCTGCAGTATCATAGCTGTGTCATACCTCAGGTCATATCCCCTCTTTGTATGTTGTGTACAAAGAGGTTTAATTAGATGTTTAGTTGCAATTATTAGCCTTGAAAAATGTGTCACAGTAGGGAGCCTGTTTACTAGTTTCTGATCCACAGGCACGTTCCCAGTTTCAGTGCCTGTACCCTGACAAACACATCAGTATGCGGGCTGTTACCGGCCACTTGTACACAACCATCTTCTGCTGCACACCTGCCAGATGACCATCATCACAGGACCACACGCCTGACATCCATTTAGCACAATCTGAAATCTGTTTTCCTGCATCACCCTCTAAACAACTCCCTGTTTCTGCTCTGAGGAGACAATAAAATTGGCTTGAGTTGACAGCGAAGGCTGCGAGCTACCTCCCTTCATGTTTTGTACTGCAGCGGCAAAAAAAAAAAAAAAAAATCTATAAATATAATCTCCAAGGCAATACAGCACAATTAACAGTCTGACAACAGAGCTGTCTGCTCTCCATCAGGTCTCAGGCTCTCTTCCTCTCTGTTGGTTCATCTGTTTACACTGACAACCCGATACACTGATAGCCATATTTAAACACAGTGAACCCATCGATGTGTCATGTTTTTCTTGTGGCTCATTTTCTTGTCATCATCAATCGACAAGGACACATCTCCAAAGGTGCACGGGGCAAGGGTGGCAATGAAAAAACGCCACAGTGCACTTGAAATCTCCCATTTGACTGCACTCATTGGGGTAAAGGTCCCTTTGTGTCAAGAAGGTGAGGACCGAAAAAGAAGTAAATTAGACGAGAAGGGTGAGAAGTAAGTAGTCATTCACTCTGTGGCTGTTTGGTTGTAAAAAAAAAAAAAACCTGAAAGTTATTTCATCTGGAACCCGAAAATGGAAAAGCTCATTTAATTTCATACTATTTCAGGAAGGTTCGGGACATGCCATGTTGGGATGCAGCCAGTGTCTTCAAAGAATTCACAGCACTTCACTTATCAGTGCTACAAAGACACTGCGAGCCTAAAAAGCTCATTGCTGTGAGTTTAGCTCAGCATGGGAGACACACAAAATGAAAAGTGTTTGGTTCCAACATGGTTGCAGCTTTTTTTTTTTAGTGGTTTTATGGTTTCATTTCCAATTAATTTCTCTTCTTCAATGCCATAAGAGGCAACTGACAGGAAAGGAAGAAGAGAACCATCTGTTTGAGTTTTAGTAGCTTTTTGTGAATTGAAAACGTCTTTTTTTGAAGAGTTCGACGTGGAACAGATGCTTTTTCACAACCTCAGTGGTTTTCTTCACAAACTTAAAGCGGCCCTTTGCCTCCTCGTTTCTAAAGGAGCTGAATTATTGATGCGTCTCGAATACCTTCTAAGGCTGTCTGCATTTAAATGTGAGCGAGCTCCCTATTTGTATTTCTAAAAGTTTACACAGTTGAATAACACCCATACAGTATCCGCCTTTGTTAGGAGAAGGAATTGAGCGTGTTTGTATTTTATGACCGACAAAAGTCAATTTTCATGTCTAGCACTTAATTACAGCATAGTCACAAAAACAAGGGGAAGTCAGACAGAGGGAGAAATGGCATTAGATTAAAACAAATGCAAAGTGGAGAAAAACAGGTGGACATCTGGCTGAGAAAATGAATCAACACAGGAGATATAAACCAAAGTGAGAAGGTCATGGACGACATCCCAGCGGTCCAACTAATGAGAGCTGCACCAGGTCAAGTAAACAGCATTTGGGCTTCATACATCTCCAAATGGCAATTATAGGAGGTTCTTGGACCCTCTTTTCATTTTACTGGCACCTCAGAAGTCTTACTACAAAATAATAAAAAATATATCTATAAGATACAAGCAGGTAAGTGGTGTTTAATTTTCATCATGGCTGTTTGTCTCTATTTAAACATGTGTTTCAACGTATCATTTAAGTACTTTTCTAGTTGTTCATGACCAGAAGAGACCCGATACCTAAAGCAGTATACATCTAACGCCGCCATATACTGACCTCTATATTAACATAACTGCACAGACACATTAACTCACAAAGTAAACTCTTCTGGGATTTCTGTTTTTCTTTTTGAAAGGCATAAATGTTTTCCCATTAACATTTTTTATTTCAAGAGGAACCAATTATGGAGCTGCAGCAGGAATTTATCACATTATGTAGTGTTCAGTATCAGTGCAATATCAGCGCCTGCAGGATAATGAATCGGACACTATTAAATATTGTATTTGTTCTGCTAGTTCAGGTAATCTCAGGATAAAATGTAATAACGAATAATTCAATCGCAATTTATTCTCTCCGTGAAATCCCATTCTTCAGTCGTATTAAAAGAACACTGTCACGTCCATATGAGAAAATTAAAGACTATGTCAGGCCTAGAGTTATTATAGCACCTTCTGTGTCTGCACCAAAGAGGCATTAATTCCATAAAGCAGTAATCCTGTGTAAAATAATTCATGACCTTTTTTTTTGTATAGGACAACTTGGATTGCCAAATGAGGGAAGTTTTTAACAGAACAATTCTTCTGAATGTTTGCAGTGTGTGCTCAGCAGAAATCAATCCAATTAAACTTTTTGTAATGTTAGCTATTATGTAAGTGAGAAATGCTCCTCTGTTACAAATAAAGGCCCCTGCTCAAATACAGGTGTGAGTAATAAGGAGTCTGCTGAAACACTAGAGGGATTTTTAATTGAAATGGTAAAGTGGTGCACTCATATAAATCTAGTAACTTCAGTGTTTTGATCTGCTCGTCTCTTGTTCCTATTTGAAGCTGCGAAACAAGGCTTTGTACTAAAATAACACTTATCACACTGAGGAAGGTACAAACAAAGGCCAGTTACTTTCATACCATGCACAAGGCTTCCTCACTGACACCAGCTGATTTACTGTGCCGACTGAGGAATGATATAGGTCAGGGGTCTCTTACCTTTTTGGCACCACGGACCGGTCTAATGTCGGCATTAATTTCACGGACCAGTCTTCAAGGTGTGGCAGATAAACACAGCAAAAATAAAATACCACCACCGCATAAAAAAACAATGTTCCCCGTGGCAAAGCAGCTCTCAAAAGACGTTTGTTTTTTACTCGTTTTTGCTAGTTTGCGGACGTTTTTTTGGGTAACGTGTCTGATCACGTGACCCAGACAAGTATTGACATGTCATGAGGTACAGACGGAAGTTAAGTCGGAGAGAATGCGGTTGTTTTTCCAAAATAAAACGCCGTTCAGCCTCAAATAATCAACACAACGGAAATTGAATAAATTATTAATTCTTTCAGTGTGGCCCGCAGTGGTGGACAAAGTACTCAACTTCAGTACTTGAGTCAAAGTACTGATACTCATGGTCAAATCTTACTCAACTACAAATAAAAGTTATTGGTCAAAATGTTACTTAAGTTAAAGTACTAAAGTATTTACCTTTAAAAATACTTAAGTATTCAAAAGTACATGCAACTCCTTCCTGCAGAGTGTGCATAATACTTTGTTGGTTTACTGTTTGGTCTTGCTGTTTTGTTTTCAAATTTCCCATCCAGAGGGCTAACATCTTGTGTAGCATTTTTTTTTTTTAAAAAAAGGTAAAACAACAAAACCGTGCTGTTTCCTGTCTGCCCTCTTTATTGTTCGGTTCGCTGCCGCTCACTACCTGCTGATTTGCGCATGCGCGACGGTAACTCTACCTGGACAAACTGCCTGAAACGCATTGCCAGCACAGACTTTATATAAAGGAAGTAACAACACACTTCCTAGGAATGTAGTGGAGTTCAAAGTACAATATTTGCCTTTGAAATGTAGCGGAGTGAAAGTAAAAGTTTCCAAAAAAACCAAATACTCAGTACTCAAGTAAATGTACTCTGTTACTGTCCTCCATTGGCGGCCCAGTAACAAATCCCTCCCGGCCCGGTGGTTGGGGACCACTGCTATAGGTTACAACTCACAGAGCAAAAAGCTGCTGTTGTGCATTTTCTGAATATTCCCAGTGTGTGGTTTGGACCTTTGGCCTTAAACAGGATGGAGACCACCCAACAGGCTTTAAACAGCTCCATGCAAGGTGATGGAGGTCTGAACCACAAGCAGAATTGATAATGAAGCATTTTAATCATGAGCATGTCACTAATGGGGAAAATATTGTACAGCTTAAAAAGCTGGTGTCTCATCACATCATCTCTGTGAGTATCTAAAACTTACTTTTTCAGCTTGATCACTCAGTGTCCCCCCCTTTGTTAATTTTAAACAATCCTTCTCAAAGAAACTCAAACAACACTTTTTGTACTGTGATGCCACTATGAGTTCAAGCTTTGTTTTACACTAAGCAACACAAACCTGGGCATATTTAGTATTCTCTTCATCTGTGCCTCTCTCCCAAGGGTGTTAGCATTGACTTTGGCAGATCACTTTCTCTGGAAGATAAATTATAGATTTATTTAGAGAGATACAAATAAACAGTGAATAAAATGTTTTTTTTTTTCCTCAACAGACTGTGGTATTGTAATTGATATTTCAAAATACTGGAAGGTAAAGGGAGAAAGTGAGTGGAGAGAGGAAAAGAGAGATTGGCCCAAAAAACTGTAGTAATCTATTAAGATGTGTTGGAAGCTTATTAAGATTCAGACTGATCAGAATGTGATCCTGGGGGTGTGAAGATTCAAAAATAATGCTGGAAGAAAGGGATGAGAAAATGGATTGTGATCAGTATCTCTGCAAGAGACAAAATGCTTATTCATGCTGGGGTGGCTGCGTATGTCTCCTGCAATCCGCTGTGACTTTGAACAATCTTTGCAGACAGTTTTTCCAGGCCAAACCAAAAGGACATTATCATCCAGGTCACAACACCGTTACTCTTTCACTCTTGTTTCCAAAGTGTTTTCTGGCTCTGAGTCACAGCTAACCTGACTAATCAAAGGAGACATGAAAGTGTTGCTCCTTTTGAACCAGAGTCATTAGCAGGAGCAACCTCGGGGACGCGGTGCCATTGCAAACAGCGCCCCGCCTAATCACAGGGATAACGGCGAGATTTAACCGAAATCAACACAAGGCTGACAGTTGTGTGAAGTTTTACACTGAAGTTTTGATGAGCAGCTCTGTGTGGCCTGCCGATGCCTCCAGCTGGAGGGATGCGTAAGATCTCAGCCTCATATTCAAAAAGAAAATGCTCTTTCATGCATGTTTCATTCACATTACTGCATCTAGTGGCACGACTGTTGTAACCACTGCTATCCTGCCAGGAGAATTAGCAGGACTCAAAAGCTCACAACTTTATATATACACGGGGAAAAGATATTGAGTTTGAAACAATAAATGAGAAAAGATGGAGATGATTAAAATATTCATAAGGCAAAAAGGTGAAGTAGTCAAAACTAGCAGAGCTAAACTACCTGTCATGAATATTTCACCAGTTTGTTCCTCAAGTGAAAAGCTGTCATAATGACTGGGGTCCAAATGAACAAAGACCAGACCCTAAATACAGCCCACAGACAAAACAAAGGCAGATCAATTAAACATGTCGTGTGCCTGCAAATATTTTACAAATAAAAGCTTTTAAAGAAATTAAGAGTTTCTTCCAATGAAATGCTAAATGACTTTTATTGTGAAATTGCTGAGTTTGTATTTAGTGTGGAATGAAGTAACACATAATAAAATATGATATAATATATAAAATTAACCCTTTAACACCTGAGAATGCAAATTTCCACCTGGATTTTTCATGCTTATTTTGATTTCAAATTAAAATTTAACATGCAAAATCTAACATTCATGTGCAGTTGCAGTGTTTTTGTTCAATGAAACTCTAACATCAAAATCCGCTCTTGTGTTTTTCTGCTATTCTTGCTTCAGCATCACTGTTATTACACTCATATAGTATATAGTTAATCCACTATTAACCGGCTTCTGGGAGAGGTGCTAGTGAAATAACTGTAATGACACAATATTCACTGTAAAGTGCAACATCTCAGCTCTCAGAAACTGTTGGAATTTTTTCGAATGCGCAAACCGTGACATAATTACGGTAATCCAAAGACAGGTGCAGACGTATTGGGATTAAAGGGTTAAACTAATCAAACAGGAAGTTAGAAAGAAAGTCCTGCCTCTAACACTAGCTAGCCTCAGATAGAGGCCTGTACTGTTGAGGTAAATGAAGGCTCCTGCGACTACTTGAAGAAATACAGTTTATTGTCTTTCAAATGCAACAACAGCACCAGTCATACCTCTACGAACATGTACCTTTTCTCATCCTCTAACTATGGGCAGAGGAAAACAGAGGCAGAGGTGTTTTCTTTTGTGGAGCACAGTCTTGATTTTGCACTTAGTTACACATTTCTTTGAAAAGTCTTCAACATCCTTCATGGTAAACAGTCATCGTGATGGTGTCTCTGTCCTTCATTTCTCTTTTTTTCTTTTCAGCTCCCATAAATCAGCACAGACGTTTGTTTGAGCGTGACTTCTGTCCAATTAGTTACAAGGGGTTTTAGTATAATTTGCCATTATTTTTCTTTCCTTCTCCTTGTTATCGGTCTTTCAGATGGAAATCAGATCCTGACAGTGTGATGACACACCATTTTCACCCGGTCAGATGAGCTCCTGTAATTATGTAAATCACCATGGTTGGGATTGGGAGTTCAAGTTGGTCAGGAGGTTTGAGAGAGGGATCACGGGGACCGCTGTGGTTCAAGGTACTGTCAATGCCAACTTTTTGAGTATGCATAAGCGCATGTGTGTGTGTGACTGAGTGAGGCAATCATATACTCATTATTCTCCTGTAAGCGATAAAGTAAAGGCGAGAACTGTGCAAGAAAAAATATGAAAAATACCAAAGGACTGCCAGCTCCTTTCTCGCACATGTACATCCATCTTACATGACTTTTCAATCTTACAACAAGTGAGTAGGTAGATGTTTTTGCCTCGGTATGTTCAAGGACACCATTGGTTCCTCGCTGAACTGTACAGGGACTAAGATGTAACTGTCCAATATTATACAGGCACAGTGAAATGCTTATCGCTGTAAATAATACAGAAGGTTTATTTCCAAGAAGCCTGTTATTAGAGAGGGGACAATCACATTGAGGATATGTGGCAAACCTACAATGGAAACAGCTTTTTGTGTAACAGCAATAATTCAGACAAATACTGTGCTCATGGTCAGGGTGGAAAAGGTCCAGATGGGTAAAAAAAAGTATTTTAAAAAATGAGAAGGCTCTTGACAACAATCTGAAATGCTCTCTTCAGGATCTTTTGGCGCATTTACACTGGTACCTACTCGCTTCGTTTTGACCCCCTCGGTTGCATTTACATTGCCGAGGATCGTCCTTCCTCCGTATAGCTGGCTGTCATCCGTGACGTCATCTTTTGTGCGATTCTTTCATTTCTGACCGTGCCGTCCAGCTCCCACTGAATTTTCTCATCGGCAACTAATGACAGAAAGGTTTGCACCTCGTCCTGAGTCCATGGGGCAGGATTTCTAACAGATGCCATTTCTCTTCTTGTTGTTATTTCAAACACGTCTGCATGGTTCGCCGAAGATTTAAAAATGGTATGTTGGCGGGACAGATTACGTGCCGCGCAGTGATGAAGCAATGAAGCAGTGACGATTCCGACCAATAAGATTTTAGTACCTGCTCCGACCTGACCGGGTACTTTTTTTGGAACCACAGGAGAGGAGGTACAAAAGTTGTACCAGGTACCAAGTTCCAGGTACTTTTTTGCCAGTGTAAATGCGTCAAAACCGAAGCAAAGCGAAGCGAGTAGGTACCAGTGTAAATGCGCCATATACAAACACTATGTTGTTAAAGCATCATATCCATCATAAGTATTTGGGATTTTTTTCCAACAGGATCCTGTCCTCTGTTGCTCCTTGGGTAATATCCTAGATCTGAACTGTAGTTTGTAATGTTACTAACAAACAAACAAACCAGTGCAAACCAACTATTAACTCTCTTTTAAAGCTTGCAGGCTGTGGACCTGACCTCTGTGACTGAGCGCCGAGCTGCCTGGGGAGCAGCAGTTGCTGTTCACACTGTACAAACTATCACCTGCTGATACCAAAGGAATAGTATCTGTCTTATGAAACAGGAGATTCAGTTAAAAAGAACAATAATTACAGAGACTTTTTGAATATCTCATTTACGCCGTAAGAGAACTTAAAATGTAGATGATATCTTTTTTTATCGCTTGTGCTCTTTCCCTGAACATCGTGATAAAATCCTGTGAAGAGCTCTGCAGAGGCTGTGAAAGTGTTGTCAGTGACCTTGTCATTTCTGCTCTGGTGTTCCCACTGTCGCTCTGCTGTAAGACACTGATAAAGCCTCCCATCCATCTGTTCCCTAGGTTTGAATATAGGTTTGTTGCTTCAGCGAACTGATATTTAGACTTTCTCTCTTTCTCTTTCTTATCCAAACAACCCCCCATCCCATTTCTCAAACAATGGTTGTTACAAGAAATTGCAAAACTCACTCTGGACCGGCATCGATGGGCAATTTGAAGACCCTGTGATGAGAGCGAGAAAGTGCATTTAAGCACAGCGGTTCTGCTCGAGCTGAGTAAAATATGAAACAAACATCGTAGTGGTTTGGGACTTGCTCACCTTTTGCTCAACCTGCAATAAAGCTGAAAGGTTCCCTGAACAAAAGCCCCTGTCGAAATGTCATAGACTTATATGGGATCTATTCTTCTGTTGTAATTTCAAAAATATTTAACATTTCAGCCTCAGACAAAGTGTGAGAGTTATTCTTGTGCATTTAAATTACAATTACATTGTTTAGATTTTTCTCATAGTGATTAAATTAGACTAACAGAAGAAATTCAAGGATTTTTCTGAATTGTTACAGTAAAACCCTTGGCACACTACACCCACGTTGTGTATTTCTGTCACTGAACTGCTGCATTGACCCAGATAAAAATATTCTCTCAGTGATGTGTTTTACTCTTTATTATAGGTTATGGATCAGTGACCGATTCTGCCTCGTTCAAAATAACAGAAAATTGCTGGTTTCTTCACACAGCACAGCTACGAGCTGCACATTGTGTTGTTCTCATCTAAGTCCTGGTGAGATGAAATAACAACCAGTGGTGCCCCCCCCACCTATTGCACACATGTTGTTCTGCATATATCTATCACCAGGACATTTTCTGCATTTCGCTTCCCTTCACCAGACCAGGAAAACTGTAATTATTTCTACACACAAACACATATCATCCACATCTAAACTAGGGTACTCCTCCACATGGTCATTTGCCCTATTCATATCATCCTATCATTACATAGAGAAATACAGGAGAGACCCTATAAACCATTGTAAGTGAGATTTCCACATAAAGACAGCAGGTCAGGGGTCGAGTCCAATAACTTCAGATTTCAAATCCCTGCGATGGAAGTACCGTATTTTCCGCAATATAAGACGCTTTCTCAAAAACTGACAGTGCACCTTATAATCCGATGCACCTTATATATGGATCAATATTGGTTAATTATGGCTACCGTAGTCAGGGGGCTTATATTGTTATTGCACTAACGTTTGATTTACTGTAGCGGTATCAGACTGTTTCTTTTACGTGTTTACTGAATCAGGGAAAAGTTCCCTCCATGTTTGTGATGCACTAACTAGGTGATAAAAAGTTGCACTACCTGTTGTACTTTGCTGTTGGTAAAAGATAATACTACATCACTGGAAATACATTGTTTTCAACAAAGGCGACACAAATACCAGTAAGAGCTACCGGTACGTACGGTACCGTATTGTGAATGCACTAGCTTGTTTTGGGAGTGAACGGAGTTGTCAGAACGTTGGTTTGTTTTCTATTAATAAAGTTTGACTGACTGACTTATCTGACTGTTTTGTTGACATTCACTTTAGTGCAGCTCTATCTAGATGGATGATAACACAACCCCAGCCACTACAGTAGTTTCTATTCTATGCACCTTATATATGAAAACAGTTTTAAAATAGGCCATTCATTGAAGGTGCGCCTTATAATCCGATGCACCTTATAGTACGGAAAATACGGTAGTTTCATGCAAAATAGACAAATTAAACAAAAGGAGATTGGGAGTGAAAGGCAAAGTGAGGTGAGGAAGAGAAAGAAGATAGTATTTCAGGATGAATGGAGGAAAAAAATGATAGAAGAGGAATGAAGGGAATAAGAAAAATAACAGCAGGAGAACAAGCGACAGAAAGACAGGAGTAGTGATGGATTGAAGTGGTCCGATAAGGAGGGCGGGAGGTGTCCAATTGAATGTTACTATGGATTTCTTCCTGTTAACAGACTACCTTGTCATGTATTGCTTGTCCAGCGGCTAAAATCAATTACATCCATAATCTATCATCAGCTGCAGAAATGACAATCAATACTGCCACAGCTGGTGGCCATGGACTAACTCAAACAGTTTGTGGAGCAAATCAGATATTTTTGAGTGATTTTTGAGGCCACGCTAAATCTTAAGTAAATAAATAAATAAAAGGTGCTGATGAAATGTCTCTTCCTGAGTGGTTAAATATTTGCTCCCTCAAATATCAAAACTTAATGATACAAAAAATGCAGAGTTGGTTTTTTGGTATTCAGCATTGTGGACTGAGTCGTATCAGCTCTGTCAGTAGGAAAGTTATAATCAACACCTCACTGGTACGGTGTCAGCAAAAACTCAACATTATATGTTTTTATATTATTACTGTCTGGCTGTAGAAATCAGGTTCATCACTGTATCTTGTATGCAACAGCTGAATGTCCGTCATTGTGTGTCTGCAGTCTGTCACACTGGTTGATTTTCATTTATAAATGCACTCTTGGTCTGTGAGTTATCTCTGTGAGTGTTTGGTGAAAAATCAATGCCCTTCAAGCTCTTTTCTGATGCTGAACTTGGAAAAAAGGCTTTTAAATATTCCACCCCAGCATCTTGGAATAGTTTCCAAAAGGACAAAAAGATGTCTGAGCTGATCACATTGGGTGAATTTAAATCTTTGTGAAGAGACAGTGAATAACAGTCTCTTAACGAATGTAATTGTTTAATCTGAATTATAATTTGTTGCTGCATTGTGTTGTTTGTATTTGTTATGAAACTTTTTATTTGATTGTTGCTGCTGCCGTGTTGGCCAGGTCTCTTTTGTAAAAGAGATGAGACTTTGTTACCTGGATAAATGAAGGATATATTTTGAGAGTTAATTGCAGGGTTGTTGTTTTGCATCCACATCTTAAAGAGCACCTATTATGCTCATATCTAGCTTTGTATTTATAGTCTTGGCCTACAGAGTCTTTTTGCATAGATTGTGTCGGAGTTTTCAGACTTCTTCATTGTGCTGTAGGACTCCTGCGTATTCTTTGAAAACTTCTCTTCAATCAAGAGATTTAATTTCCAGTGATGATCAAAAGCAGTGCATACAGAATTCTGGGTTCAGCTTTCCCTAATCTAATACATCCAGTCACCAGGGCACGAAGTCTGAACCCTGTCTTATTCCTGAACCCAGTTTTTATGAACTAACAGAGACAAACTAAGAATGTAGGTGGATCTCATCCTCTGATTGGTGGAGCTGGTCCTCCTGTAGATCACGTTCCAATCACGTCCGGGTCCCGTCTCAGCCTCATCTGACTCCACTCTGTGTGGGAAAAACTGGACAACCTACACCCAGCTTATCTGAGTTAGACACAACTGGGTGTGCTAGTCACATCCAGCTCACATTCAATGTTTCTCACCCTGAGAAACCATCTCTGCTCTCAGGCATTAAACAAAATAAGGCCATATATGGTCATGCACATACTACAGTTATGCTCTAGTACTTTTCCACTCTGAGAATATGTGAACACGTCTGTAATGAATACAGTAATGAAAATATATAAAACATTTCAATTACAGGTTTAAAAAGTTCATGTCTATCTTACAATGGTCATTTATACAGTCTTACTGTTCATCCTCTGTCTGGGGCCTTTTTGACCCCCCTGTCTCTCAGGAGCCCACTTTCTTCTGAATGGCTAACGTGAGGGAGACTGACAGGAGGCAGAAGACAACCAAGAACCAAAAAATGAAGCAAAACATGATGTGTGGTTCAGAAAATGACATTACATCATGGACCTGAAACTACAGGTGTTATTGTCTCTACCATCAGTCTTTCTTCAAACCTGAAATGCTTTAGTTGCCAATTCATCTAAACATAATAATTTATTTACAATGTTTAATTAACTATACTTTTCCACCTCTGTGATCTTTCCTGACTTTGTGTACTTGATTGGATTAGATTGAATTAAAATGCAAGTCTATGAGCAGGTAACTCTTCTCCTCCTCACAAAAATACTTCTTAGACCATGTATGAAGTAACTCATGGGGCTTACCGGCTTTAATAATAAATGATGTGTTTAGATTCCATTTAAGTGCTGTAATAAATGCCAGTCACACCCATTAACACTCTCTTTCATCAGCTAATGTCATCACACTGTTGAGATTTCTTATTCTGAACACAGCCCGGGCTCCACTGTGAGCCAAGGTGTGAGAGCGATATAACTAGCCTAGCCAGCTTCTTAAAGCAGCTAATTAGAGCTAAGATGAATGCCCAGTGGGGAGTGAACCAAGGTTAGACCCCATCTGGCCCTGTTCCTCACAGATAACAACAGCAATAGGCTGTCAGTGTCAACTAAAGATAGCTATGACCTATGCATATGTCCCTAAGATCTGCTCTGTATTTCCATTACACATAACAGTATTACTCTTGTTTAAGATAATTGGTTTGCTTCTGAACTTATGCTAGAAATACATTAAAGGTTAGTTTCAACAATGAGTTCAGGACTCTTTAAGAAAAGTTGCATGATCTTGTTTAACATGGAAACCCTCAATCCTACATGGACCTTATCTTATTTGATCATGGAGTCCCCTCACCATCTGTATAGGAAACTGTAAGGTTTTAAACAGTGTGTGGACACAATGAACCGTACTGTTCCTCTATTTGAATTCCCAGTTTAACAAAGAGTCACCACTTTGAGGATAGCAAACATTTGAAAGAAGTCGCCTTTTATCTGAAAATTACAGAGGTATTCTGTAAATGCTTGTCAGGCCAGGAGGAGTAAAACAAGCTGGGCTGGCCATTTGACTGGC
Source organism: Pseudochromis fuscus (assembly GCA_900323345.1). Taxonomy (NCBI): domain Eukaryota; kingdom Metazoa; phylum Chordata; class Actinopteri; family Pseudochromidae; genus Pseudochromis; species Pseudochromis fuscus. Next base: position 24,980 of record OOFC01051594.1, read on the forward strand.
AGCTGGAATAAAGGAGCACACAAAATCACTGAGACAGCATCCAAGTGACCGTGACAAATACACAATCTGTAAAACAAGAAGAGCGGAGGTTTTTACGGTGGGTGTTTGAACAGGGAGGGGAAAAACACATTTGTGTTTCTGCCAACAGAGACTCGAGTTCTCACACAGCCAGATGGCTGGTGCTAGTGCTGTCTTGATTCGCCTATCTGGGGCAGCTAAAATAGATAATTACACACCTTGGTGCCAGAACCTGGCTGCTACACATCAGTTGGAAGTGGGTGAGTGTGACTGCTGCACATCGATAGCACACTAAATGAGATATCTAACTGAATGTGTTTTAACAGCACTTAGCAAAGTGGTTTTAAGTAAACATTTCGTGTGTGTGTGTGTGTGTGTTTCTGATTAACTAAGGTCCATGACTGAAAATGCTTTCATAATATTCAAAATATACACACTTCTTGAAATGTTTATGTCTACATATGTAACCAAAAAGCACTTACAGAACACACACTTCTCCCTCCTCACTGAGATCTGTTCAGTAGCTTTCCATAATGTAGCTCATAAACAAACAAACAAACAATATAGGCTAGATGATAAGATATAGAACAAATCTTATAGACTTCAAAACCCAGAAAAATAAAGCAAAGAAATATGTAAACATTCACAATGGCTCACACTTCAATAAGCACTGTATGAAGGATTGAAGTCATTTATAGTTCTTGGAGTTGCAGACATTTCAAGGTTAAAATGCACAATGTCTAAACAATCAAAGAAACAAAGTCTTTTATGGTATTTCTCAGGAGTGGTCTGAAAATACCTTCAATAGAAACATCGGAGGAAAACATTTACAATGCATTGCCTTAGGCTGAAGAAAAAAGACCCAGCCGTCTGACAGCAAATTATGCTACTGTGGGACAGTCTTCAAATGAAAAACATGTCTATAAGAGGAAAACACTGCTCCTACCCACATTTTTTTTCTTCCTACAACAAAGGACTTGAGCTATTTTTCATATTAGGCATGTTTCCCAGAGCATTGTTGGTGGCCTGTATGTATACTGTTCAGCTCTGCAATGCTGATTCAGGATGCAGGGCAGAAAGGTGTTCCTCTAAGTTTCCCTATTGTCCCCTGGGAGACAACACAGCCTAATAAATGGCCTGCCGGCTATGCACACCCGCTCTGTTATGCCTCTGTGCTTCCCAGGATTCCTTATGACTAGTCCATGGAGCCAAAATGAGCTGCAGGTCAGGAGGCGTCTGGTGCACTTTCCCTGTGGGACACAACACAGAATTTAATAAATGGCTTGTTAACCAGAGGAGGAATCAAATGAAAGGGAAAAAGCCCGGGAGTTCACCACAGAGACGGAGCAACAATCAGCAGGTCTAACAGCAGCGAAGAAGAAATGGGTCAGAAAACAAAACATTAAACTGTATTTTGCCAATTTTATTTCACAACAGCACTAACTATGTTACAGGCTCGGATGCCCCGCGCTGACAGGAGGGAATTCAAACAAAACCATTCGATGCAAAAATAAACAAACTTGATAGTCTTTTTATTACCGATTCATTTCAACAATACTACAAGAAGTGCTTCAGCTCAACATCAGGTTTCGTTTCTCCACCTCTCAGTGAAGCAGCGTCTGACAAATCACCACTCGACCTGCTGCTTCGTCTCAGTTATGAGTGTCTCAGAGGTGAAGTCACCAGAAGGGGGACGAAGGGCTTCCAGATAGCCCTGATCCAGGCATCTGCCTCGCCAGGTGTGACTCCTAATGCCTTTTTTATTTTGAGCCTCAGAGGAAATAACACAGCTAATTGATAAGGCCTTTGAGTTCAAGCACTTCTCACATCTCATTGGGCTTTTGTATGAATATGGAAGCATTTTACCCCATTAGAGGAGCGGGGAAGCACTGCGAGCATGCTATTAATTAAAGCCTCAGTCAGTGAATGTAAGGATGATGTATTACTGCATATTGCTGACCACAGGCTGCGAAGTTACATTTTGATTAATAATCTTTTAGAGACACAGACTGTTAATTATAACTTTGTTCTGTATCTGAATTTGTGTGAACACTCAATTGGGAGTCCATCTGTTAGTTACAGCCCTTATAGATAAACATAAGTATAAAATTATTTTTTTTTTTTTTAGTTTTTCTCATGTGGTTGACATATACAGCAGAATATTAATTATTTATATGTATACTTATTTTAAAAAGTGAAAATATTGGTGTGATCATTGTTTTTTCTGTTATATACACTG
>OOFC01051595.1:0-36920 GCA_900323345.1 Pseudochromis fuscus
GAGGAGTATTGTTGAGGAGAGGGGTGAGCGCGCTGGGGGTGCAGGGCTGACAGGTGGAAAAAAACACTCTCATCTGACTAGCCTCCTCTATCCTTCCATGGGGCCCCGTATAAGCAAAGTAATGAAGTCCAAATTACAGCACAGGATTGCTAAGAACAAGCCTCTATTGTTTGCCCTCGGGGCACACTAAAGCACACTAAATGAGTGTCACAGCAAGCAGCGGGGCACAGACCGTTACTGCACTATTTAGTCTGTCCCGTTGTCTCAAGACGGCCCCGTTTCAGAGGTTCTCAGATCAGACAAATACTGCTCCCCTCCTCCCTCCTCCTTCGCCTTCACCCTTCCTCTGTACAGCTAACCCCTCCCCAACTCCTCACCCCAAAATAGGCCAAATCTCCTCTATTGTGTTTCGACTGCCTAGTGTGAAATTCACTGTGACGTTAAATGTTTTCTAATGAATAATTACTGAATGGATATGCAGGGGGAATATGTGTAATGGATTGTAGACTGCATTTTAAAGACGTCTTTTTTGTCTCTGCTCCGTGGTATTTACAGGACAAAAACACTTGGCCTTTCTCAGAAGAAATGAGGGCCATAGGCGGAGGATAGAGGCAGGGGAGGAGGGGGGAAGGAGGGCTTTGTGTCAATTAGATCCAATGGATTATCTTTTTTAATGTTTTTACAGAGAGAGTTGAGAATCAAAGGACTTCTGCTTCCAAAGGAGGGAGAAAAAACTACAAAACCAACAAAAGCTGTGAAAACCTTTGGTCTAAGTGTTGGTGCTGCGAATGCAAAACAGATTGGTGGAATTTTTCCCACTATGCTTCTTAAATGTGCTGCTGTTTTGCGCTCCCCAAGTCCATTTGCACAGTGTGTTGTGTTTGGTTGGTGCGTCAGCTCAAGTGAACTATGGGCTGCCAGCCAAGGTCCCTGTGTGCTGTGTAGCGATCATTATCTTCTGTCTGTTCAACTGCACAATCACAGACCTTTGATTCAAAGACACATAGGACCTCTAGACCTTTTATTTCAATGGAACTAACAGACACCATGTTTGTGCTTTTTCTGGTGCTTTTTTTACTGCTGTCCTCCCCCATGGAGCCAAATGCATTTATTCAAACATTCACTTATCCAGCTGCAGTTGTCAAAATACATGCCTGAAAATGTTGAATATCATTGTTATGCATGCACAAATGCATATTTTATTGCTACTTAGGCAGAGTTTTCTTCCTGTGTTTTAAAAATGTAGATATGTGTTGTGCTAAAGACAATAAACAAAACTTTTAGAAATTGTTCACATTGCTTTGAGGTTGAGCCCCACCATGGTTGATACCACTTGTTGCACAGGGCCAGTTAGACATGGAGGGTGCCCTGACTGCCCGGGACCGGGTGGGAATCCAGGATTTTGTCCTTCTGGATGAAACCACAGAAGCAGCCTTTATGAGCAACCTAAAGAAACGCTTCAGCAAGGATCTCATTTACGTGAGTGGACAATTTGATTCATATTGTCAGCAAATGTGTGCATATTTTTTGCAATAAATGACTTTAAACTCATTCTTTTAGACCTATGTTGGAACACTGTTAGTGTCTGTCAATCCCTATAAAGAGCTGGACATCTACAACAAGAAACAGATGGATGTCTACATGGGTGTCAACTTTTTTGAGCTTCCACCACACATGTGAGTATAACATCTGTATTGAACACTATCAATATTTATACATACATTTCTGTGACTATTCATTTTAGTGACTGTGCATTACATTAAATACATATGTTAACCCTTTACTACCTGAGCCTCCAAATTTCCACCTGGACTTTTTATGTTTTTTTTTTTCATTTTAAATTCAAAATTAACATGCAAAACTTAACATTCATGTGCAATTGCAGTGTTTTTGTTAACTAAAATTCTAAACTCAAATTCCGTTTTTGTGTTTTTCTGCTATTCTTGCATCATTGTTTGTTTGTTTGTTTGTTTGTTTTGTTTTTATTTCGGACAAAATAATAATAATAACAATAATAGTAATAAAATTATAGAAATATGATATTAATGATGATAATAAAAATAAACCAAAATTAGAATACAGCAGTGGATGGACGTTAAAAAAGAAAATACTCCACAAAAGCCAAATGCATGAAAATTAAAACAATAAAACATATCAAGTGATTAAATAAATCATATGTCCGAAAAGGAGTGAGTGGAAGTTAATCTTATTTATACCCACCCCTCTTAATTATTAATCAATAATAATTTGTCAAGTTTCTGCTCAGTCTCTCACACACATACACATATACACATGCATACATATATTTAATATTATAAATCATTGTTATTACACTCTTACAACATGTAAATCACCTACTTTGCCGGTTTCTGGGAGAGACTAGTAAAATTACCGTAATAACACCATATTCACTGTAAAGTGCAACATCTCCTCTCTCAGGAACCGTTGCCATTTTTTCGATTGCGCAAACCGTGACAAAATTACGGTAATCCAAAGAAGCACGTGAAGACCTGTCGCTGACGGCGCTAGGGTTAAAATGGAAGAGTTAAAATGCTCTCCTAGTTCTGTTTATCCAAATTTACTTGAAATATTTTGATTGCTCTGCATCCCTACAGCTATGCTCTGGCAGATAATGCCTACCACACCATGCTGACAGAGTTCAACAATCACTTCATCCTCATCTCTGGTGAAAGTGGAGCAGGAAAAACTGAGGCCTCCAAGAAGATTCTGCAGTATTATGCTGTCAGCTGTCCCAGCACCACTCTGCTCAACACCGTCAGGGACAAAATGCTCATGTCCAACCCTGTCCTGGAGGTTTGGTTGTTACATGATATTATATCAGTGTAATGCCAAAAGCAGGTCATGCTAACAGTAATTATTCTCAGTAATATAAATGTGTTTTCCTACAGGCTTTTGGGAATGCCAAAACACTAAAAAATGACAACTCAAGTCGGTTTGGGAAGTATATGGACATTCAGTTTGACAGCCAGGTAAGGATCCGGCAGCAGATCCACAGAAGTGATAAAAAGAGAAGAACAAATTTAATTTATTAACCTCAAAACAGAAATTACAACTTCAACTTCCTTTCATAGGAGTGAACAGTAGCTTTAAGGAAGAAGATACTTTATCTAAAAACTTGTAAATCTGGCCACTGGACCATAGGCTATGTTTCTTCTGCAAGTTGTAGAGCTGCTGTCTTTAGGATCATGATGCCCATAGGGGGATGCTGTCGGAGGCCATATCCTGAATTATCTGCTGGAGAAGTCGAGGGTTGTGCATCAGAATCACGGGGAGAGGAACTTTCACATCTTCTATCAGCTGGTGGAGGGAGGAGCGGATGACCTGCTGCACCAGCTCGGCCTGGAGAGAGACTGCCAGCATTACAACTATCTCACGCAAGTATGTATAACATGCTGAGGCTGTTTTGGTAAAAAAAAGATATATATAAGTAAGTAGTGGACACTGACAGCTGGTCTCTGTGTCCATTGTGTTTTAACAGGGGGAGTGTGCCATTGTGTCTTCCATTAATGACAAAAATGACTGGAAATCAGTTAAAAATGCACTGCAGGTCATTGACTTCGATGAGGTCAATACTAATGTAAGTTGCTGTTTACACCAATCTTTCTTGTTTCCTTCTTGTTGTGTGATACTATTGAAATTATAATTCTGTGCAGCACTTGTTTGGGATTGTTGCAAGTGTTCTCCATCTGGGGAACGTTCAGTTTGACCCTGACAGTAAAGGCCATGCCCTTCTGAACAACAATGCGGAGCTGTGCTGGGTCTCAAATGTAAGAAAATAATATAAAAAAATCTTAAAAAATAGAAAATCTGGATAGTATAGAAAAAAAGATCTTATTTTATTTTTCTTCACAGCTCCTGGGTGTGGATGCCCAAAGTCTGCAGGAGGGACTAACATTCAGGAAGATTGAAGCCAAAAAAGATCAGGTTCATGCATGTCACAACATCCTTTAGTTGTTATTATATGTTTCTATCCAAACTTTTATAGTGTTTGAAATACAGCTGTACTGTTTCACTGTGAAGGTCCTCAGCCCATTCACTATTGATCATGCCATCTATGCCAGAGACGCCTTGGCCAAAGCCATCTATGGACAGACCTTTACCTGGCTCGTCAACAGGATCAACGAGTCCATGGAGAACAAGGTGAGACTAAAGTGTGTGACAAATGACAAAATGTGCACGTACAATTTCCTGACTTGTTTCTGTTTTCTGCTGCTAGGACCCTTCTCGGAAAACTGTTATAGGCCTTTTGGACATATATGGATTTGAGGTTTTTTATGCAAACAGGTAATCTCACATTTCCTGTATTCTGCTACTTCTTCTATTATGATCGTTTGATGCCCTGCTAAACTCTGTACACGTTATGCAAAATAATAGATATTTTGCCGGACACATACTGAGCTTGGTCTCTTTGTTCTGACTCTTTTCCTCAGTTTTGAGCAATTCTGTATAAACTACTGCAACGAGAAGCTGCAGCAGCTTTTCATCCAACTGACACTTAAAGCTGAGCAGGAGGAATATGAGGCAGAGGGTATTGAGGTAACCTGAAAAACAAAAAAAACCTTGTTTGAATAATGAATCAGCGACTGTTTGCATTCATTTACTTTTAACACTTTGACTCATGTTTCATGATGTTTTTCCAAGTGGGAGCCAGTTCAGTTCTTCAACAACAAAATCATTTGTGACCTGGTTGAGGAGAAACACAGAGGAATCATATCAATACTGGTGAGTACTTAGAGGCCAGATCAGCCATTAATCAAGCAAACCTCCTTACTTATTACCATGTGCTTATGATTATCTTGCAGGATGAGGAGTGTCTCAGGCCAGGAGATGCCACAGATCTCACCTTCCTGGAAAGACTGGAAGAGAAGATGGGAAACCACCCCCACTTTGTCACGTGAGTTAAACACACACACACACACACACACAATACTTCACAATCAGAGAGGTCTTGAAACTTAACAAATGACAGGAGCAGGTGACAACTGAACAACATGCGCTCACAGTGATCATTTTAAATAGCATATTTGGTAATAAATGAGTTTGGTTTAATAAACTCATTAACCATCTAAATCATACTGCACAGTTGAGACTTTTTCCTCAAGTGTAACTCCTTTCATCAGTCTTCTGCTGACCGGTGTGCTGCGAGCGAGTCGACAGTGAGCCGATAGAGATGGAGGATTAGGATTCAGCTATAAAGCCTCTCCATCTTCATCCCTCTGTCTTTCTCCACCTCTTTGACTGCAGGCACAAACTGGCTGACAAAATGACACGTAAGACTCTGGAGAGGGGAGATTTTCGTCTCCTGCATTATGCCGGAGAGGTCACCTACTGTGTTGTGGGTAAAAGGAACCACAGTCTAAGTCTAAGTCTTACTCTTTCAACTTTTTTTTTTAACTAACACTTCTTTGACTTCAATTTTTTTCCTGTGCCATTTTAGGTTTCCTTGACAAAAATAATGACCTGTTATACAGGAACATAAAAGATGTAAGTTTACAGTTTTGTATTTATTTTTAGTATTTGGGAAATTAATATTGTAAATGTGTGTGTGTGTGTTAATGTGTGTGTAATCCTACCTTCTCATAGCTGATGTGTCAGTCTAAGAATGCCATAGTCAGAGAGTGCTTCTCCACGATGGATCCAGACAGCAGAAAGAGACCAGAAACAGTAGGTTCATCCTTCAACTGAGACACCTGATGTATTTTATTTGATCGGTGTCACATATATTTTTTCTTGTGACTACTTATTGTCAGCAGCAGTGTGTCTGTGTCATCAATCAGCCACATGGATCTGACAGATGAGCTGTTGGGGATTATGACCCTCGTGTTGTGTCTGTAGGTGGCGACCCAGTTTAAGAGCAGCCTGCTGAAGCTGACAGAGATCCTCATGGCTAAAGAGGCCTGGTACATCCGCTGCCTGAAATCCAATGAGGCCAAGCAGTCAGGTACATTATTTAATAGAAGGTTAATGTTAACAAAATGGAGATGCTTGAATGTGATTAAATAGATCTGTATCAACCACAGGTCAGTTTGATGAAGCTTTGATCAGGCACCAGGTGAAGTACCTGGGCCTGATGGAGCACCTCAGAGTCAGACGAGCTGGTTTTGCTTACCGACGCAAATACGATGTCTTCTTAAAGAGGTAAGCAAACCATAATCCTGGTCTCTCCAAGGGAAGTCATGTAAAATGGAGTACTTCCATTCCAGCTCATTTAAAATATGCTGGATGTGTTGTTTGGATCATCTTACAGATATAAACCCCTGTGCCCAGCCACATGGCCACACTGGAGAGGCGAGGCTGCTGATGGAGTGGAAGTGCTGGTTCAACATCTGGGCTACCTGCCAGATGAGTACAGAATGGGAAAGTAAGGACAGCTTTCTTCTTTCTTCTTCTTTCTTCTTTCTTCAGTTGAGCAACTGCACTACAGGAATAACAAAAATAATCTTTCTTTATTTGTTTTTTTATAGAACTAAAATATTCATCCGTCATCCCAGAACACTTTACGCCACAGAGGATGCTTATGAGAAATGTAAACATGAACTGGGTGAGTGGAAATCAGATATCAAAGCCCGTCTGTCATCACTCTGCAGAGTGATTTGATATTACACTCTGAATTTGCAGCAACACGACTCCAGGCCAAATACAAAGGATACAGAGCAAAGGGAGAATTCAGAAAACAGAAAGAAGCTGGTAAGCTCTACAACATGTGATACACACCATGAGGTATAATGCTGTTTTTCATGTCACTCCAGAGAAATTACACAAATTCTGTCTCTTACATTTTCAGCCACTAAGATTGAAACTTGTTGGAGAGGAGTTCAGGCCAGGAAGCAGAAGGAGAAGAGAGCCTGGGCTGTAAAAGTGATCAAGAAGTAAGAAAGAAGACGAACGTTAGAAGCTGTCATTAGGATTTCTTCTGATCGTTACAGTTACCTGTTCACTGATACAGCATTTTACAAATTATTTCAGATTTATCAAAGGTTACATGACTAGAGGTCAAGCAAAAAGCACAGATAACTCTGAGTACCTGGCCTTTGTGAGACAGAGTTACCTGAACAGACTTAAAGGCAATCTGCCAAAGACTGTTTTGGATAAAACCACCTGGCTAACTCCACCAGCTGTGCTGACAGAGGTACAATAAATAACCAACTTAATGGCAAAAACAGCTGAATACAGACTGTATATTGATAGTGTGAATGATTTTGTTGTCTTGTAGACATCGGAGATACTGCGTAAACTTCACTACCGTCTCATGGTGCGGAAGTACGTGAGAGGAATCACACCCCAGAAGAAAGCACAGGTAACACTTATCAGACACATTAAATAATACTGAACCATTATATAATATTTTTGAAGTAAACAAGTATTTATTTAATGTTACTTAAGCTTCAAATGAAGCTTGTTACCAGCTCCATTTTCAAGGGCAAAAAGGAAAGTTATCCACAGAGCGTCGCTCAGCCCTTTGTGGATACCAGAATTAGTAGGTATCAGACACATTCACACAATGCTGTGTCAATTTTGAACTATCACTCTAACATCATTGGATATTGGTAGGTGACCAAGACATAAACATGAGGGTTCTCCAGATGATTCGCAACGAGCACATTAAGGTAATACAGTGACTTTATGGATTTGTAATTGTAATTCACCATCACATCAAACACAGCTCACTGTATTGTATTCTGTGTTTCTGCAGTACAGCGTTCCAGTTATTAAATATGACAGGAATGGCTTCAAACCAAGATCACGACAGCTCATCCTCACCCAGACAGCTGCCTACGTGGTAGAAGAAGCCAAAATCAAACAGAGAGTGTTGTACACTTCCCTCAAAGGTCAGGCCTGTATGGTAATATATTGACCAGCCATCAGCAATGTTCTGATACTGGGATAAAGATGACTGCTGTTTGACTCTTTGCAGGGATTTCAGTCAGTAACTTGACTGATGGCATCATTGTTTTCCACATAACATGTGAAGACCCTAAACAAAAGGTATGTGGAGATATAATATTTGAGTGTTTTCCATAACATTAGCACAAGTACAGTTTATTTCTAAGACAATGTAGTGAAAATAATCAAACCTTTAAGATTCTATCAGTGCCAATTAACTAAGATAAAGAGGGAACTTCAATCATACAGATAATTTATTTAGAAATGTCCTCACAGCTCATAATAAAATGTTTGTGTTTTGCTCTGGTTGTTTCAGGGGGATCTGGTAATGCAGTGTGACCACTTGTTTGAGTTCTTGACTAAACTCTGTGTCATTGCGAATAAACAAAATGCGGTTAAAGTGGTTCAGGGCAGGTGAGTTTAAGATTTTGAGACAGAGGCCAAATTTGGGATGTACAATGACCTAAAACACCTGTGTGTGTGTTTTTTGTCCATTCTCAGTATCAAGATTGAAATCCAAGCAGGGAAAGAGAGTGCAGTGGACTTCAGCACTGGACAGGAGCCCATGGTGTACAAGGGCAAGAACGGACACCTCATGGTGGTGAGTTATGAAATGACAATGTGTGGATTTATGTGCATTATTGAGCTCAAGTCTAAAATCTGCAAAGAAAAGAAGCAACATGAATCAGACCATGTGTCACTACAGGTTACCACTCGGACTAGGAACCGGTAACGTGTGGGGCTGAGGAGACACACAAGAAGCACTTGCATATTTCATCATCAGACCCCTGAGGAGAGGATCAACATGTCCACGGGAAACACACCCGACCAGAAACTGCTGCATTTGATGAACCCTGGATCAGCTTGTTTGACAGAAACACATTTTTCATCTATATGTTAGTGAAGGATCAAAAGTACGACTCCACCTCTGAATGTTAAACTGCAAAATGAGGCTACAGCTTTAATGTTTTTCACTGCTTAATTAAGAGTTTGTCTCCTGTTTTCAACACTTTAATCCAAAGCAAATCAAATCTACAAAACTACCATACACAACACTACTCTGAACTGCTTCAAAGAATGTGTAATTCTAATTTCTGAATAATGAAGCCATATGTATCATAATTTTGTATGTTCACTGATAATGGGAATATGCAAATTAAAAACACAACAAAAGAATGTTTGTAGAAATTTATTTGTGATAAAGTGTGTATAAATATAAAACATACATTTATGTTTACTTTTGTTCAACAGATCTACAAGTACTGTGATTGTTAGACATATTTCAACTCAAACCTATAGTGTGCAAACAGTACAATCTCTGATGAATGCACCGATGAAGGACAGGTCTAATTTCTCTCCCTGTTAAAAGCTTGTAGACAGGGTTCCCTTCCTGCCAGGGAGATCTCTGGTTACAGTCATTCACTTCAAGCTCAGCATCCATCATTCAATCAGCTCAGTACATTTAACACCTCAGGTCACAGCTCAAGTTCCCTCCACTGAAAATAATGATTTGTTTAGTAGAGAGAAGGGAAAATGCATCAATGTTAAAACTAAATGTGGCAGAAGGACTACAGTGAAATGTTGCATTAACTTGTGATATCTTAACTGTATAAAAATTATTAAATTCTAAAAAAACAAAAAGGTTTAATCGCTAATATCGTCAGGCTACAAAATAGCAATGGTGACATCTTGGAGTAAAACAGTGACACCATGTGGCCCCATTGTGTAAAACACCTGGCTCATCCACTGATGATTTTACAGTGGACCCGTCAGAACCATGGTCAACAAAAGCTAAATTCTGTACATTAATTTTTTTTTAGCTGCTTATATGATATAATTCTTGCTCCTCTGGGCATCATCTAGTTAAGACCTCCACATACAGAGTTATACTGGTAATACACTACTGTCTTTTTCACCCACACACTTCAGGGAAATTGTAGTCACCTGCAGAGCTGAGCACAAACATTCATGTCGATCAGCTTCAGCACAGTAGCAGAAAACAGTGATAGAAGTTATCATGGCTAACAAACAGAGCAACTAAGAAGACAAGATAACACACAATCACTTCACCACTACACACTGTTGAAAAACACTCGTCTCATAGTAGTCTCCTGGAGAAAGCTGGTAAAGTAAGAGGGGAAATGAAACAGAGAGGCGCTGGGTGTTGTAAGGCACAAGCGTGGTGCAAAGACTGTCCAGGGTCAGAGACACAGGCTGACGGGTCAAGGGAGAAAGGTCACTGGTGGTGGTGTGTGCGGTCATCAGGTCGTTTGATATGAATTCTGCGAACTCGCTCAATTCGTTCACGCTCCTCATCCTCATCCAGGTGATTAGATCGTCCTGCAGCGCCCCCTGTGGCCTCCAGCAGGGCATTGTCTGGACCCCTTCCATCATGGGACTCGTACAGAAGGATGTTGAGCGTCTCCTCATAGATTCGTGCCTCAGGGAACTCAACCTGGCAGAACAGAAAAGTGTTACACAAGATGGAGAGATGTTTAGGCGACATGCTGTCAGAATATATTTTTAAAAGTGGACGCAGACCAAATGCATATTTACCTTTGTCTGCTTCTTTTCTGTGGCATAAACAATTGAAGTGCAGCACACTTCAGCAATCTTGCGTCCTTGGCCATAAAATGACCAACAACAGATCTCATCCCCTATCACATCTTTGATGAAGAGTACCCGACCATTGAACCGCAATGACAACTTGTCAAACAGCTCAATATTTTTAAGCATGTTGTCATCAGAATTGCTGGAGAAGAAAGGAGTTAGAGAATTGTCATTTTTAAAACAACCTGCATGATGCCATCAGAAAATGTTTCATCTTTAGTTAGAAAACAATCCGGTTATCAGGTGAAGAGGACTCACCTGGTGTATGAATACTTGTTGTTGCTCCTGTTGTACAGCAGTTTGACAGTAGGCTGTGAAGACAACAAATGTGTCTTTTGAAAGAAAAATCTAAATGACAAATTTCACATGATACCGCAGGTTCACATTTCAACACATTGTATATAAAAAATAAAAATACCTTATTTGAGGTTGCAATCAGCCTTTGCTCTTCCTTAGATGATGTCATCAGAGGCACTTTACAAAGAGGTTCATAAGTTTCTTTGTTCTGGAGGAAAAGTATAAATTTTTATTAAATAATTTACACTTGCAAAAGCAGAAGAATACCAATTCGATGGTGCAGAAGAATATAAATTATGGAGGACAAATAATATACGTTATTTTAGTTATCAACTCTCGCAATTTTGTTTGTTTCATTTTCCGATTAAACCAATCAAGTTTTAGTATCCAAAAAAAAATCCAAAGTCAAGAAAACCAAACACATCCATAAAAAACTATTAGTTTGTATACAAAATTGGTTTGCGAGAGTGCAGACTTTAAATTTCAAAATTAGTCTGTTTTTCATTAAAACTCTGTGTTTAGGGTGTGATGTGAAAGTATTTTAGAAATTATTTCAAAGAAATATCACTCTGTAAAGATGGTACCTGCAAGGCAGCTGTACATTCATCAGCAAGACCTTGGACAAGGTAATACTTGGCCTCAGCGAGCAGCTCCTCGGTTTCCCGACGGCTGTCTGGGAGTGGGACTGCCCCGTCTCTAAGGTAGTTTAGGATTGTTCCAAAGTGTTTCCCACAGCGATCAATCAGGATCCAACCTATGGACATGAAATGGTGAAACATTATTAAGTATTATGGCAAGTGCTGTGAATGTAAGCCCTGCTTAAAATTCTAAAAATTATTTTAAACAATTAAAAATAAAAATATTTTCATACTTCACCTTCACTATCTGTGAGGACCTCCATTCTGCCACTGAACATGGCTTTGAGCATTGTGTCCTGTTTGGTTAGTGTCTGCATTGTAGTGTAGTAAAGCGCTCCACCCACATTTAACTTCACATATTTAGAGCTGGGGCTGGAGCCTTTGAAGGATGTAGTCCGGGTTGTAGCTGCTGGCACTGCAGAGCTCACCACACTCTCTCCTGACATCTCTTCCTAAAACAACACAAGATAAAACATAATGTGAAACCTAAATCTCACTTGATTAGCTAGTGTTGGAGCACTGAGTGGAAAAAAGTTGATTAAGACATCGGTCTTCATTGTTAATGAACATTTTAGTACTTTTGTTTTTATAAATCGTGTCATAAAGTGCTTCACAAACCAGCAATAAAACAAGGCAAACAGAAACAATAGCCATTAAAAGGATAGATTAAAAGCAGTAAGTTTGCCAGTTGGACAGAACGTGAGACACTGACTCCAAATAAAGTGTCTACTGTGTTAAAGGCAGATGTTGCCCAGCCAGAGGATCCGTCTAACTTATAAGGTTTTACCAGTTGTTGGACAGCAATGGAGGTCAGAAGAATGAGCTCTCTAAAGTTTTTGCTGGTCAATTAGTAAGACCAACATGTATTGGAATAGGATTTGCTGACCGTGAAAAACAAACATATAACATCATCGTTCTAATTTTTAAGGTGCAAAATGGAATTCACGTAGTAACCTATGACTTTTTTCAAACAGCGAACTCTGAAATTCCAAAGCTAGCAAGACTTTCCTGGAAAGAAATTACACAAACACATAAAATAACCATTAAGAAAACGTATTTTTAAATAAAGTATTTTCAAACAAGCGCCATAAGTTTAGGAGACATTTCGTCATTCACTTGTATTTCTGCTCAGGTTTCCGCTATTAACTTATGGAAAAAACTGACACGGGGCAATTCAAAGCCCTTTGATGTACAATCACTATATCTTTTCACAACAGTAAGTGTTATTGCGACAGGTATTGGTTTTTTTTGTAAAACACAAATCACTATTCCTTAATCTAGTGAGTAATAATTTGATTTTAGTCAGAACGGCTAATGAGCGAGCTAGCTTGTTAGCATTAACTAAATTTACCGATACTGCTAAATATCCCAAATAATATTACATATTATAGCACTGAGTATTGAAACACCTTTCTCTACACAACGTCACGGTCATATTTATTATAGTCGTTGGATTAAATAACCCGTTAATATACTTACCATAGAACCCACAGCAGACTTCGTAATTGTAGCTTGCTAACGTCAGTCAGCTAACACCCACTTCCTTCCGGTCCGCCGCTGCGCAGTTATTAAAATGACGTCACTGCACACCAAGTTGTGTTTAAAGGGCCAGATCACAATATTTTTTTTTAATGTTACAGAGTGTTCCAGAGGTGGTAAATAAGATATAGGTACTAATGCACCACTTTACTTCGATCAATATTATGTCCCGCTGGTTTCAATTCACATAATAACAAAAACATTTTTTAATTACATTAGGCTGCACGTTTCCGCTGTTAGAGGAGTAACAGTGATAACAGTCCCCCCGCCACCCACCCAACACAGTGGATGAAAGCTTTATTCAACACCAGCAATACAAAGTCGCTGTTGTTCCATCGCGAACAAAGATAGTTTGGCACATCTCGAACTCTATATCGATAATTACTCTCGAATCGAATTTTACACGTGAAGACAAAGATTACCCGGAATCATTTAATGCGACACAGGGGATTAATGGCTGCAGTCAATGTACCGATCACCTCTCATTGTTTACATTTCGAAACGGTATGTTCCCTGCGTTTTCCAAACTGTCATTGATACGTGATCAAACCTAACCGCTTAAGGATGCGGAATATCGCTATATTAATGTGAGTAAATTGTCTCCGAGTCGGTGTTAATCGGACAAGCAGCGAACTAGCCCTGTGTGCTAACTATCCCAGCTCCATCTTTATAGTGTCGCTCGTTGCTCTAGAGATGGCAAGTTAGTGGTCTTGTTTTATTTGGCTTTCCTCCTACTTGGATCTCAAGGACAACCAAATGACTGAGGAGGTATAGCGGTGGGTAAGCCTTCAGGCCAGACAGATTCTTCTTGTCTTCATTATCTCTGGTGAGTTCACTGTAATCTTCTCAAAACAATGTAATGATGTGTTATTTAGGGCGGTTGTTTTTTCTGACGCCACTGCCGATATGTTATCAATACCAGCATACAGGTTATTAGCGTACCGCTTTGTAGAGCAGCAACCAAGTGGTTTGTATTCTTCTTTTCTAGAGTACACAATGTTTAGTGTACCTCAAAGCTCCAAGTCCGAGTTCCTGGACAAAGCCAGGCAGGCCAGGGAGGAAAGGAAGGGACTAAAGGAGAAGGAGAGAGCAGCAATCCAAATTCAAGCCCTGGTCAGGAGGTTTCTCTGTCGCTGCAGACTCCAGAAACAAATAAGGTGATCTCCAAATGTATTTTATTGCACATCTACTTATCAGCTGTGATATAAAGAGCTTTGAATTCACTGTATCTGTCATTAACATCACATAGTAAATATTGCACAGTTCTATGTTCATGTCATTGTCCGCTCTGAACTTTTTCTGTGTCTCTCCAGGAAAGAGGTTGATGATTATTTTCAAGCCGCTGAAACCGGGACATCAAAAAGAAATGCACTTTCAATTTTCAAAATTGCTCGGAAATTACTATTCATATATCGCAAAGAGGATAAGATGGTGAGTTGGCAGCTGTGCTACTTTTTAAAGTCTTCTCAAGCTGCTGCAAACAGCAACAGTAGTGGTTTGTACACTTGGCCTCGACTGTGTGACTCTAATGACTGTAATTTTTGTTTGTCAGAGGTTTGAGAAGCTCTGTCGTACTATCCTTGCCAGCATGGAGGTGGAAAATGAACCTAAAGTGAGTAAGCACATTTTAACACCCTCTACATATCAAATACTTTCTAAATGTATTTTTTGTCTTAGTGGCTGTTCTGACATTTGGTCCTCAGGTCTGGTATGTTTCCTTGGCTCTGTCCAAAGACCTCACCATTCCTTGGCTCAAACAGATTAAAGATGTGCTATGGACCTGTTGTCAACTACTGAAAAATTTAAAGGTTAGTCTTGATTTGAGGCTTGAAAATATGTTTTGACATTCATTTTATGACTGCAATTGTACCTGTAACTGTCTGCTTTGTAATTCTCAGCCTGACATACTTCAGGACAACAAGCTGGTAACACTTTACCTCACCATGCTGGTGACCTTCACCGACACTTCAACCTGGAGGATAGTCCGAGGGAAGGGTGAGTCTCAAGCCAAGCTGAGGTTGCTTTTTAGAGACATGTAGTTTGTTATTACAAGGCTTGCATTCTGCACGTCTACCTAATATATAATAATGTAATCCTAATATTTTCTCCTTAATGTTTTAGGTGAGGCTCTCAGACCTGCGTTGACGAGGATTTGTGAAAATATTATGGGCCATCTCAATCAAAAGGGATTCTATTCAACACTGCAGGTTCGCTGTTACAGTTCATACTTGTTTAATTTTATCAACCAATTCAATGAATCAGAGTGCCACCTGTGCCATCCCTACAGTATAATTTTAATGAAAATACACATTGTATGTTCACTTTTTTTTTGTTTAGATTTTGCTGACCAATGGCTTGGCTCGTTCTAAACCATCTCTCTCCAAAGGCACTCTGACAGCAATCTTCACTCTGTCATTAAGGTAAGTTAGTATATTCCAGCTTTGAATAAGTGAATATCATGTGGTAATAGTTGTTATTCTTGTATTTTCTGTGGTCATTTTATATCTTTTTTTTTTCAGGCCAGTCATTGCTGCTCACTTCTCAGAGAACCTGCTGAGATCATTCCTCATTCACATCATGTCCGTTCCAGCCATCATATCACACCTCAGTGTGCTTACACCAGAGGTAAAAGCCCTGTGTTGTGTGCTATTGTTGTTCAGTAGGACTACATGTAATAACTAGTACTATTAAGAGACTAGGTTTTCAATATCTGCTCTGTCACAACAGTGCATGATGTCCATCCAGACGCATGACCTGCTGCGGAAGTTCATCTTGTTTCTTAGTCGGGAAGAACAGTGTTTGGACATCTGTGTGTGTCTTGAGGGCAGCCACACACTCTGCTTACTTGGTATAGTATTTTGGATAAATGGGGGCTTGTACTTTTCATCAGTTAAATCACATGTGCAAAAAAAATTATTACGCATCCTATGGACTCTTAATTTTACCCTTGTGACTGCAACTCTCTCATGATTGACAGGCAACCTGATTTACTTGGGCTATCTTACTGAGAAAGTCCTAGAAGAAGAGGCCAACCATTTTGTGAAGGACCTGACTGACATGTTGTCCTACTGCCAGAGATATGTATCGCAAAAGAAGTCCAACCTAACTCATTGGCACCCTGTCTTGGGCTGGTTCTCGCAGACTGTAGACTATGGGTCAGTGAAAAACCTTTACATTTGTATTTAACTGAATCAATTCAGCATATTTATATTTATACCTGTAAACTGCACATGAAAAGGTTTCCAAGCTTAAACTATGTAATCTGAGAACAAGTGTGAGATCCGTTGAATGTAAAAGTAAACATTTAAAATTTTTAGCACTATACTGAATTGTGGGCACAAGACAATGAGCCCACAAATGTCATTTCTGATCAAGAGCTTCAGTTTGAAATTTGCAGGTTATTTAGACTACAACTTGAGCTATCCTATGTATTTCATTTCAATAATATTTATCTATATACTACAGTAATTTTGTAGTAACGTTTGTCCTGGTGGAAAAAAAAAAGTGCCTAATTGTGACTTGTCATCACTGCTTGTTCTGTTTCCTGTTCTCTGTAGTCTTAATGAGTCGATGCCACTGGTCACTAAACAGCTTCAGCACCTGTGGGGTGTATCTGTTATTAGAACGCTCTTCAGTGACGTCCTCTCTAAAAAGCTGGAGAGTCAGGAGCCCACTCCTCCACCCCCGCAACCTAGCACATCACAAAACAATCTACCAGTTAAAAGTAAGCCATAAATGCAAACATATCCCAGTATTGTGAAGTCAGTACAAAATGTTGATTAACAAAAAAAAAGCTGAATGCATTTCACATCCCTGGTGTAACGCATCTGTGTTTTTACAGACCTCTTCAAGCGAGCATTTCAGAAGTCAGCTTCTGTGCGAAACATCCTGAAACCAGTTGGAGGGAAACGAGTTGACTCAGCTGAAGTTCAGAAGGTGTGCAGCATCTGTGTGCTCTACCAGACTGCTCTGTCAACACTGACGCAAATACGCCTCCAGATACTCACCGGTTAGTACCAAAATCTCATCGAATAAAGGCATACACTTCACTTTTGGAAACATCATAGAGCAGTTCCTTCTACTTTCTGTTTTTTTTTTCAGGTCTGACACATCTTGATGACCTTTTGCCCAAACTTTGGGCCTTCATCTGTGAGCTCGGTCCACAGGGAGGCCTCAAACTCTTCATGGAGTGTCTGAACAATGACACTGAAGAGTCCAAGCAGCTCCTGGCTATGCTCATGCTCTTCTGTGACTGTTCACGGCATCTCATCACGTAATGTCACAGATTTTCACTTTTTCTTTGCATACAACAGCGAATGTAGTAGCAGCATTTTATGACTCATATTTAATGCGTTACAGAATTCTGGATGACATTGAAGTCTATGAAGAACAAACATCTTTCAAGATCGAGGAACTCATCACCATCTCTTCTTTTCTGAACACGTTTGTGTATAAGATGATATGGGATGGCATCTTGGGTGAGTGTGTGACCTCACTGATTCTTCAAAGTTACAATTACAGCACCCTTTTAAAAGCGGTTTTGTGTGTTGTGTTCATAGAAAATGCAAAGGGAGAGAAGCTGGAATTGTTTCACAGTGTTCACGGCTGGCTGATGGTGCTTTATGAACGGGACTGCAGGCGAAGGTTCACACCTGATGACCACTGGCTGCGCAAGTAAATACAACTCTCAAACACTGACTGCTCATATCTTCAAGACTCCTTCTTTTTCCAGGATGGACTTGTTTGTGATTAATTTAACCTTTACATGTTCCTGCTGTTGTATTTAGGGACTTGAAGCCTAGTCTGTTGTTCCAAGAGCTGGAGAAAGGCAAGAAAAGAGCCCAGCTTTTACTGCAGTACATACCACATGTTATTCCACATAAAAACGTGAGTAAACACTATTTTTTATTTAAGGCAGGTTTTCATTTTTACTGTCAGTCTTATATCTTCACTCCTTTTTTTCCCCCAGAGGGTGTTGCTGTTCAGGAACATTGTTACGAAGGAAAAAGAAAATTTAGGATTGGTAGAAACAAGCTCTGCTTCACCACATGTCACCCATATCACCATTCGTCGCTCACGCATGTTAGAGGTACGGAGTCAACTGATAACATTTTTTGTAATGAAAGTGTTATACTCTTCTTTGTGGTTTATTCCACTCTGACATCGATCTCTCCGTCCTAAGGATGGATATGACCAGCTTCGACGGCTACCAGTCAATTCTATAAAAGGTGTCATTCGTGTGAAGTTTGTTAACGACCTGGGAGTGGACGAGGCCGGGATCGATCAGGACGGTGTCTTCAAAGAGTTTCTAGAGGAGATCATTAAGAAAGTTTTCAATCCTGCTCTTAACCTGTTCAAGGTAACTCAGGCAAATAGTGTGCCATTTTGAAACCACCACATCTCCGTTGCTGAATGTTATTCATGATGTTTATTTTTCATAGACAACAAGTGGAAATGAAAGGCTGTATCCCTCCCCAACATCGTACATCCATGAGAACCATTTACAGCTATTTGAGTTTGTGGGGAAGATGCTTGGGAAAGCTGTATACGAGGTACATTTTATTTCAAAGGATCTTTTACTTGTTCTCACTCTGAACGTTGTTTTGGTGATGTTCAGTGACTGTTCCTCCATCACCTCTTTGTCTGCAGGGCATTGTTGTGGACGTCCCTTTTGCCTCCTTCTTCCTCAGTCAAGTCTTGGGTCACCACCACAGCACTTTCTACAGCTCCATTGATGAGCTTCCCTCACTGGACTCTGAGTTTTACAAGAACCTCACTTCGATCAAGGTCAGAAAACACTAACTTGTTCTGTCTCTTTGTGTCTCTTATTTGCTTGTCTTTGATCTGTAGCTCATTTCATGTTTGATGTTTCTTCAGCGCTATGATGGAGATGTAGGGGATTTGGGTCTGACGTTATCCTATGATGAGGATGTTATGGGGCAGGTAAGAAAGAAATAATTAGAAAATATGATACACTGGAGTTAAAAAATATATATACTCATTGAAAATTTCTTATATGCTTTCTTATAGCTTGTCTGTCATGAGCTGATACCTGGGGGGAAAACAATGCCAGTCACCAATGAGAACAAGTATGTATATATCAGGTTTAATTGAAAAAATAATTAGCTACAGATCATTTTATATTTAAAACTGTGTGTGTACTGAGTAGAAATCGTATTTTGTCTTTGACCTCATCTTTGCCATCTTCTATAGAATCAGCTACATCCACCTCATGGCTCACTTCAGGATGCACACGCAGATCAAGGAGCAAACGGCTGCTTTCATCCGTGGCTTCCGCAGCATCATTAATCCAGAGTGGCTGCACATGTTCTCCACGCCTGAGGTTCAGCGTCTTGTCTCAGGAGATAATGCTGAGATTGATCTAGATGACCTCAAGTATGAAACATCCCTCTGGTTTTCTCTTGATTGATATAGTCTCATACTGTTTTATGAGCAGACAAACTGATTTGTTCATTAGAATTTAACGGGCTTAGAAAATGTTTGCATTTCTTCAGAACAGTTCAATACACTAATCATTGTTGTCTTCTCAGGAAACACACAGTCTACTATGGAGGATTTCACAGCAGCCATCGTGTCATCATCTGGCTGTGGGACATCCTGTCCAGTGACTTTAATGCTGAAGAGAGGGCCATGTTTCTTAAAGTAAGTGTGTCTTTTACTTCCCACAACAAAATGCTTTTTTTGTACCACAAGGCAGTTTAATAATGAACTTTTATTTGTGCAGTTTGTTACCAGCTGCTCGAGGCCACCTCTTCTAGGTTTTGCCTACCTCAAACCCCCTTTCTCCATCCGCTGTGTGGAAGTTTCAGATGATCAGGTAAGAGTAAAAAAGTTGCAGCTCACACTTACTACATGCCGTATGTGTGCACTGTATTCAGTTTTGCTTTCCCTTTTTTGTGTCAAGGACACGGGAGACACCCTTGGCAGTGTCCTCAGGGGCTTTTTCACTATCCGCAAGAAGGAGCCCGGCGGTCGACTTCCTACTTCATCTACGTGCTTCAACTTGCTCAAGCTTCCCAACTACAGCAAGAAGAGCATCCTGCGTGACAAGCTGCGCTACGCTATCAGTATGAACACAGGCTTCGAGCTCTCCTAACTCATCTGGACAGTCTGCACAGGAGGGTTGTGTTAAACAGTCTGAACCAAACAAGAGGCTCGGCTTACCTGGACCGGAGCCTGTCGCATCAAAGGGGCATCACCTAAAGAAAAGGGGCTTCATAAAGGGTCGACAAAGTCTCCTTTTTGCTCCTTTTTTCTCTTTTTTGAAACTGAATGAGACTTTTAGCTCACTCTCTCCCATCAGAGGAGATGCTGTTTCTGCAGCACAATCCAATTTTTACCATCTCCATCTGCCACTCCAAAAATTGAATATATCATGTGTTTAACTTTATGGAGTACACATATACAGTGGCTAGATCTCTGTTTCTCAGGCTTAACAGAATCATCCTTGGATCTAACACTCCCATTTTAAGTGAACTGGAAAGCAATACAGATGCAATGCAAGCCATTAGACACACGGTCGACTCTCTCGAGTAAAACCAAGTGATGCATTGATAATATACTTAGGAGCTTGGATTCCATTATCCAGGCAACTTTTAGCTGATATTGGATGAGTCTTAAAATGTTTTGCTGAACATAATGCATCTTTTATAAGTGGAAGACAAATCAATGTCTTGTGTTCATCCTCTATGAAGGAGGGGTGGCTCATTACAGTGATCTTGTGTTGATTACATTATATTCCATTTTGAGGAAAATCATTTTGACCTCTAACCATCTCTCCCCACTAAAAGATGCCATGGTCACCCAGGAGACATGTTGAAAACCTACCATCTGCCTCAGTTCCGGTGAAGCAGCAAAAAATTTCTTGACATAAAACAAAACCTGATGATGCTGTTGTCTGATTTAAAGATGATGTCCTTGCTGTAGCAGCAGTTACTTGTGAGAAAGATAAATGTTTGGTCAGTATCTGTACCTGCGGAGTAGAGCAGATACAGCTGTTCCATGTCACACATCTGTGCTCGACCCACTTTAAAAACCATGAAGAGTAAAGTTCATCAGTCTTGTTAGTCTTTGAACTTAATACCAGAAAACCATTCTCACTACACCTTTGAATAACGCTCAGTGCCTCATGTATTGCCATCACCCCTTGCTATCACACGTCTGACTGTAGTCCAACTAAAACCAATAACCACATATTGGAAATAAGCCATAGAAAGGGGCTATGGTCCTGGACTTATTCCCTGCTCTTACTAACAAAACAGCAGAAACCCAACCACTGTACTACCACAACAACAACAACCACCACCACCACCACCACTGAGGAGGGTTTTACTATGACACTCTGGTCTCTGTGGACTTTTTAAGCCATGTGGAAAAGAATTCAAGGTTTTAAAACCTCTCAACATGATGTCATGGACTGGTTTGGCAACCAAATGTGACTGCTTGACCTGATTGCACATGTTTTTGCTGTTTGTGGCTGTTGGGAGGGGGGAATGGGACGTGAGGGTGAATGTTACCTTATAGGCCTAAAAGATTACTTTATACAGGGTTCATTTACATCAGAAAGTCAAGGAAGAGAGCAGTCATTTACCAGAAAGAGGACTGCAACTGTCAAGGAAAGGTTAAAAGGAAATATCACATCTTTACCAAGTTCTTACACATTATGCAAAAAAGCGTTTTCTGTCATTATTGAATATTGATACTTTTATTAATCAGTAAAACAAGTTATAGAACGTCCTGGTCATTATTGCCATATTTTTAACTAGTTAAATTATGGCCACTAACTCCTGTGAAAACAGTAAAAAGCTGATTTGTAATTAAAATGCAACGGTCACGTTTTTAAATACTGAGATTAGACTTTCAGGAGGGTCTTACTTCAGCTTCTCCTTTTTAGTCTGTTCAAGCGATAATTGGAAATACTCTAAATTAATGTACACGACACGCTACACTGAGTGTGTAATATTGTGCAAGAGAGATGAAAGATACCTCACATGCTCGTTTGTCTCCTGTGATGAGGTCTCTCATCTGTTTTAAATGATGTCAAGAGTAGGCTAGACTTTAAATATACCAGTGGACTGCTGATGCTGACTTTAAATAAGAGTTCTTTTAGTACAGAAAAATAAATAAAACTAATGATCCTGGAAATGTTCCCCAATCTTCCTGTGAAAATTTTCTTCTTTTTAAAGTGTCTTTGAAACTGGCTGCACTACGTGTGTTATTGTAAAAAAATACAGAAAAAAAGTGATTCCCATGTAAGATTTGTCCATGTGTAAGATACTTTTTTCCTGTAATGTTAAAATCATGTACACAAGTATTATATAAATCATTTACTTTAAAACATTCACACAGACCGGGTTGATTTTGTTTTCCAACTTGTAAATTATTCATTAGTTGATTGTAGGCACCTGCTGAGTGTGGAAAAGACATCACAGTGTATCCGCGCGTGGGAATGGCGCGTGCTGTTGTTCTGTGACAACAAACACCAGTAGCTGTGGCTTTGTAACACACTGATTCTGTTTTTCTGAACATAGCCCCGCGTGGCGGATTATGGTGTAAGTGCGCGCGTGTGAGTCCGTTTCTTCATTGTGCTCGCTCTCTGCACCGACTGACCCTTCATGAGAGGTGAACAATGTTTCCACAGCAGTGATTGCAACTTTCCCAGCTGTCTGAGCCTCAGCCTCCACGTTAACCATGAGCGGTCCGCCGAGCCCCTCTCCAGCCCGCTGGTTCAAAGCACTGCGCAGGTAAATCTCTCTGTCCGTCACTTTTTTTGGCAATAAGAAGAACTACACATGCAAAACAGATAATCGTGTTGTATATAAATACTTTCCCACGTGTGTTTATTGACTGTAAATGTATGGAAAGGTGTCCTCGTTTCACCTGAGTTGAACATTTGACTCCACTGTGAGTTTTACGCGCATCACCTGACCAGCTGGAGGTTTTCAGGCTTTTCACTATCCTCTCCACCAGTGGGGCTTGTACCGAGCTTAACGGCGCACTGCCTTATTCACTGGAGATTTGTTGACTGGAAGAAAAAAAAAAAGTCATGAGTGGAAAAGTAAAGGCTTGCTATGTCTGTCAGAGGAACGGCCGGTTAACGTGCAGAAGGTAATGTGATGCAGATGTGGGGAGAAGATGTGTTTGATGGCAGTGTGGTGTTAAGACCAGTCTGCTGTTCTCAGGACCAGGCTGGGAGAACCGTGCTTGAAGACATACCCTCTGGAGTGTGTGGATCTGCTGAGGAGAGCCAGAGTTGCCTTTCAAGCTGGACGCACCCTAAAGGAGAGCTTCAGACTGGCCCAGCTGGATGCTGTGGTGCGGATGCTGGAGGAACATGAGTGTGACTTTGTGGATGCTCTTGGAAGGGACCTTCATAAGGTGAGGGTTGTAGCAGTCTCTGACAGTGTTGCTGCAGCAGTGTGACAACTGATGTAATGCTCAATAAGGATTTTTATTTTATGTGTTCAAACAGCCACGGTTTGAAACTGTTGTATCTGAACTGATCCTGGTCAAGAATGAGGCTTGTCATGCCATTAACAACCTTAAGAAGTGGATGCAGCCACAGCCTGTGGAAAGGAACCTGGTAAGAATATTATATTGTTTTACCAAAAACAAACAAATCAAAAGAAAGATTATTGGGATTTTTCATGACTTACACAATATTTTTGGAGAGAACATTCCAACTTACTGCTACAAAGAAATGTATTGTGCCTTGGCCTCCAAAGCAGATTAAAACCTAAGTTACCTCGCATGGGCTGGTGTCTTTTTTCCTCTCTGTTTACTCGTGAGTGTTTGATTTCACCTATAACCTAATTTCAAGCTCTGTCTGGTTGATGCAGTCCACTACGTTGGATGAGTGTGTGGTGGTCAGTGAGCCGCTGGGGGTGGTGCTCATCATGGGGACCTGGTGCAGTCCTGTTCAGATGTGTTTGGTGCCACTGGTTGGAGCTATTGCAGCAGGTGCAACCAACATTTATTTAATAATTGGGTTTTTGCACACACACATACTTACTGTGGATGGGACAACCACGGATGATATTTTGTTCACTGCTGTAGGAAACTGTGCCATCCTCGGCCCCTCTGAGTGCACTGCTCACACAGCAGAGCTCCTCCATCGTCTCATTCCCTTTTACTTGGACAATGTGAGTAAAATAAAGACTCTGTCTTTCATTTAACTTTAGTGTGTGTCCTGAAATGTTCAGCTTTTTTTTTTTCTTCTGTTTTTTGCCCAAAAATCGAATGGCTAATGATGCAATTACTTGGACTATAGGTACACTGGATCTTTATTCCACTCATCTCAAGTAATATAAGAAACATTGATTTTAGTTGCTGCACTCAGAGTATAACCACTGTCCATAATTGCAGCCTCCAGCAGAACTCCTTAATGATTCATTAGTGAATCTACTCTAGCAGGGACCTTTTGGTCTATCCTTTTTCAAAAAAAGCATTTGTTCACAAAGAAACCACTGAGAAATGTGATGTTGTCACATCATGCACTTTTACTCCTGTCAGTAGTTGGCTTACCATTTATTACACTGCTTTACTGTGTGCTTTACATTTAGATGGTAAGTTACAAAGATGATGATGCTGCAGTAAAAATGAATTATCTGATACAAAATTCTTGTTTTCCTCAAGGAATGCTTCCATGTGATTCTTGCAGGCATGAATGACTTGCCTGAAGTTTTGGAACTCAAATTTGATCACATTTTCTTCACAGGTAAATATGGAATCACCTTGAAAATCAGGCTTTTTGAATAATACTTGAATCATTAATGTATTCAAATAATAACAGCTGTCAATCTCTAGGAAGCAGAGAGGATGGAAGCAGAATTGCTCTGGCTGCAGCTCGCTCACTCACACCTGTCACCCTGATTTTGGGAGGCAAGAACCCATGTTATGTGGACCAACACTGTGATATTTTCATCACCGCGCAGCGCATTGCTTGGGCACGTTTCCACAATGCTGGACAGAGCTTAGTGGCTCCTGGCTACATTTTATGCCACACGGATGTCAAAGCACGGCTGGTGCAGGCTCTAAAGTGCTGTCTGATGCGGTTCTATGGGACTGATCCACAACAATCCCGTAGCTTTGGCCGCATGGTCAATCTGGAGATCTTCAATCGTACAAGAGACTTATTGTGGAGATCTGGCAAAGTTGCCGTTGGTGGGCAAGTGATAGAAGCAGAGAAATATATTGGTAAGAAAACTCTATGTTGGATTCCTCTTTAGAATAAAAAAATAAAACCTTCCTTAAAATAAAGTAATATATGTGATACTTATGTTTTTATTTTATTTTGTTCTCTAATTTTTTTGTTATCTGAAGCCCCAACAATTTTGACAGAGGTGACAGAATCAGACCCCATCATGCAGCAGGAGGTTCTTGGCCCAATTCTTCCTATTGTGACTGTAAACAATGTGGATGAGGCAATTGCCATTATTAATAAGCAAGACAAACCCCTCTGTGTGTATGCATATTCCAGCAACAGTAAGGTACATTGGAAAATTTGAAGTTAAGACAGTGAATTCAGAGCTGTTGCTTTGGAGCCACTGTGTATTCTGAATATGTCTTGGCCTTTCTGACAATGCAGGTCATTGCAAGACTAATGAGTGAAACCTCGAGTGGAAGCTTTTGCTCCAATGACTGCATAGTGCAGAGTCTGATGGTGGCTCTGCCTTTTGGTGGAGTAGGTAAGTCTGTGCCATCACAGCACATAGTGATGGGATACTATTGCCTGCAATTAATTGTCCCTTCCAACATTTGTCTTGACAGGTGCCAGTGGAATGGGTTCCTTCCATGGTCGCTACAGCTATGAAACCTTCTCTCACAGGAAATCATGCCTGCTAAGAGCCACACGGTTTGAGTGTGTCACCTATCTGCGTTATCCACCCTATGAGGAGCGCAATCTGTCTCTAATGACATGGGCCAGTGCCCTGTCCCAGAAGAGCCAGGGCTGGTGCCAGATCCTGTAACTGCATGGGAGGGTAATGACAAAGCCATGCTGGGAAAAAACACTGCCCGTTAAGGCACTGATAAGCAATTGTATTGAAACATATAAACAAGAGCAAGATGAGTATAGCCAGTTAACAGAAGGCATCCACAGCAGTTATTTAATGTCAGTGTGTAACTAATGTACAACCAGAAAGAACAAATTACTGTTATTGAAAGGTTTTTGGAGAACTATCTTAACTGTACATGTATCTCAAAACCTCTGAATCATTATGATCTATGATTATCAAAATGAGACAATTTTGGACCTTGTTCATGTGTCATTCTTTATTTACAATACAACAGTATCTGTACTACCATCTTTGAATTAAAACAAATTAAGCTTTGTCCTGATTGTCATGTGGGAATGTGGTCACTCAGGTCTTTTGTAGATTTTCTCTTCCTTGCCTTCTTTCATAGCTGCATATCGGGCTACGGTGAACAGGTAGTCGCTCAATCTGAGTGAAAATGGGACAATTATCAGATGTGTGGTGGAACAACCACGTTCTCGTTAATTTTGAAGCACAAAACTGACCTGTTCAGGAATTTGGCAACGTCTGGATCTGCCTCTCCTGAGCGCACAATTGGAGCAACACTGTAAAAAGAACAAAGAGCTGTGAAAACCAACTGTACCAGTGAAATAAAATAATAGATTATTTCAAGTCTTATGAAAATGTTACAACCAAAGAATGTACTGGAACTGACCTGCGTTCTGCTCTTCGACAGACTGTCCGAGCTATGTGCAAAGCTGCACTGCTCTTCCCGCCAGACTGTGAAAGACAATAAGTGTGAAAACAAGGACTGTCACAAGAATAACTTTTATATGCAGAAGCACAAATGCACTCACTGGTAAAATGAAGTTGGTCAGTGGAGGGAGTGTTTCTGTAAAATTATCAATCCAGGTTTCCAGATCTGCTATTGGCTGCACAGAAAATTTTGTTCTCTCTTGCAAAAAAAAGAAGAAAACAAACAATCTTTTTAAGACAGGCAACACAGTTAAAAAGCAAATTTTAGTGACTTAGAGTTCCAGCATGTGCATACTTATATGACTTTCTCTTGCAGATGATTGAGGGGTAGCAATATTGGAGCCCACATCTTGTAAGATACACTGTATCTGCATTGAGAAAAACAAAACAGTCACAAATGTCATCTGTGGTGAATGTCGGGTCTGAAGCGAGTTAATAAATGTAACTTGAAAATCAAACCTTGTCCAGTTGATATGTGAATGTGTGACCTTTGTCTAGGCAAAATTCTCTGGCCAATCTGTAACGTAAGTCAGGATAGTTACTTAAGGTAGATTATAAAACAAGTTCTAAAATGATCTGCAACATTGGGATAGTAGAAATTTTACCCTATAGCTGATGACAGCTCATCTGTGTGTCCCAATGCCTCAAAAATGTGATCTTCTTTTGGCCTCCTTTCTCCTGTAAATGTGCTTGAGAAACCTGTACAGCAAAAATGAAGACAACTTTTAAAAAAATACTACTTAATCTTGCTGCTGTAACATTGTTTTCTGAGTTGATAAACAACCTTTGTCTCCAGTTTTGGTGTATATTTTGGGTGCACTCTTCTCTGCATCCGTGGCATAGCTGGGGGAAAGCGGGCATTTTAAAAATTGTTACATAAATCTCTCTTTTGCAAAATGTTGCTGTATTTTAAGAATTATATACACGCGCAGCTACCAAGCAGCAGCTGTGTGACATTACATGGAGAGCTACATGAACAACATAAACAGAAGCTTAGTACTTTTCATTGTGACACAGAAGAGGGATGAACAACTACCTTCTCAGTGAACACAATGGTTTCTCTGTCCGATGTGCGCTTATGACCCTGCATGTCCATACACCACAGCGGAGAAAGGCAGGTTTGATAATACTCGATGCCATGTTCAGCTACAGGCTAGCAGCTAAAGGTGAACGTCTGTAATGTTTTTGTCCCTCTGTAGTATCCGTAGTGTGTGGGTGGTTCGCTTTGGTCGCACGATTGGTCAACTCACCGGGTGGTGGGACAGAGCGGGCCGCCGATTGGTCAGAAGAAAACCTGTTCCACGAACCGCTGCGCTGATTGGACACAGGCAGACAAACCTACACTCGTCTCGTCCTGTGTGTCAACGGTGTTTTTAATACCAACTAAACACGCCTAGTTGGAGAGTGTATTTTCTATGGTCATCTCCGTGTCCTTTGACCATAGAAATGCATCATTAAACACCGGATATTCCACGAGTGGCCGTGGACAGCACAGAGCTGTGGGACAGAGCTGTCGGAAACTGGTTGCTGGTTCAGCGGATTAACATTAGCTAAGCTAGCTAATAATAATACTGTTTGAGTTGAACTGTCCAGCTGTCCACCTGTGGACACATTTTGTGTTTTGGACACTTACAGAAATGCAAGTGAAGGACCTTTTTGTGTCTGCGCCAGGGAAGGCGATCCTCCACGGAGAGCATGCAGTTGTTCACGGAAAGGTAAACTATACCCATTCTACCATAAAGAAAACCATACTGGTTGTTACTAAGTTTTTTCTAGTCAGTTTTCCAGACACCACAGAAATATTTTAGTATTTACCTTCACTGCTTTATGGTTTCTTGTCTGTATTCACACATATATGCATAGTCTACATACTTCCTAAAACCTGTCACTTCTCACCATTTGTTCCTTTGGCACTCAGTATGCCAGTTTCCATATTGCACTGTAGAGGAAACCTACTCACTTATCACAAATGTTATATCTATGCGAAAACTGCTGGTGTCGAAACACATACATGAAGCTGCAGTTAGTAGGCTCACATTATAACACTGTGATCCTTTATTGATCTTATCTCTTGTTCTGTTGCTTCATCACAGGTGGCTCTTGCTGTGAGTTTGAACCTGAGAACATATTTACGATTGAAAGCCACCACTACTGGCAAAGTTTCCATCAACCTCCCCAATATAGACACATTCCTCTGCTTGGACCTGTCTGAACTGAAGAAGCTTATTCCTTATTCCTGTGGTAAGAGATGCACAAGCACCAGGGAACATTAGGACCTACAAACACTGCATGCATCCTGCAGTCCAATATTTAGAGTGACATTTAAATGTGGAGACATTCTTTGAGTATTAGTTCATTTGTTAAGGTAAATATGGGCAAATGATTCCAGTGATATCTTGCTTTTCATTGTGCAAAAAGTGCTTGACCAAAGCATCCACTGCCATTACTAGTGTATACGGGGTTAATTGTAAATGCTTTGTCAAAAAAGCGCACTCCATTTACCTTTACCTTATTTCTCAGTAACCATCATCAAGGTGTCCAGAGTCATTTAGTGTCTGGATCCAAGTAAGTAACTTTGCAAGAAATAGACATTGTTTTCAGTCAGAAACACCTGACTCCCTCTGGATATTTTTATATCAAGTCAGGTGTTGGACAAACCACTAACTCCTCAAAGTCATGTTTGGCCAGATAAACATTATATGAATAAATTACCACTTTTTGTGAGAATTTAAATAAATACTCTTAGATACATCTGTTTAATACATGTACAGTTTACAATGAGTGTTGCTGAGACTTCTAACCCCTGTGCTTTTAACTCCTGTGAATAGGTAAAAGGGATGAGGTGCAACGCCTGGATGGAGAACTTGTGAGGAAACTGCGTGAATTTCTTGGTATTGCCAATGGAAACTTGGATACTTGCAGCATGGCCACCTTAGCCTTCCTTTATATCTACATGTCACTGTTTGGATCAAGGTGAGATAGTACAATTGCTCATTTGACTAAATCCTCGGATGGTCACAGCAATCACATTACACATTACAGACACACCAAAAGCATCCAGAAACCCAGCTTGTAAGGTACCATCTCAGTTGCAAAGCATTTCAACTCAATTTTACTTGTATAGCACCAAATGTAATCAAATCGCATTTAGGCACTGTGCATGGTAAAGGCAGAGCCCAGCCTACAGGGACAGACAGAGACAAAAGGACAGGGAGAGAGAGAGAGAGAAAGAGATGAGACAATAAACAATGGACACTGAGCCAGAGAGTTGGTCAGCCACAGACCCCAGACTGAGAACCACACAGCTCTATGGATCAGAGATAAGCAGCTCCAGAAATTATAGAGAGAGCACAGAGAGGACAGAGACAGACTTTGGGAGAGACATGACAGGTTAATAGTATGCAGTGGTGATCTATTAATTTTATTTCTGCAAATACATATACATTAGTGCCCATTGTTTCAGAAAAGTTTCTGCTGTCCCATCTACAGTATGTCATATTTGGCAAGAAAAGCTGCAACAGTTAAGAAATGCAGAAAAAAGACACTAACAGTGTTTTCACATTTGACTCTTTCATCAACTACAGACAATAAGTTTTGTAAGTGTACCTCTTCTTCATAGCTACTTGTGAGGGAAATTTTCATCTGGGTCTGGAATAGTCCAAGGTTGATAGTAGGACTCCTCATAAAGGTCCTTTTACTGACATTCTGTTGTTTCTAAGAAAGACACAATATGGCCCTGGATAACTCAAACAACCTCCAATCTTTGGAGGAATGGCTCATTATGTATGAGGAGACGAAGGACATCCAGACAGAATAATAACCCTGCAAATTGAGATACCTCTCAGAATTGGACTGACAGTAAAAGTATAAACTTGTGTTGCCTCTGTTTTAACTCCCCTCGACTGAAGTTGTAGTAAAAATTGTTGCCTAAGACAGACTTCTTTTAACACCTGTTCAACAGCAGGAACAACAGAATTTCCATCACACTGTTGATTGTGTGTGTGGCACAGAGAGCACAGGTGGAAATTTGTTAAATTCCCATCTCCATCTTTGTTGGTGTTGTGAGGTTCTGAACTTGCAATATTTGGATTGGATGATCCAATTTTAAATATGTTAATGTTTTTGTGAAGCACTTTGGCTGACTATGCTGTCTTTTTTTAAAGTGCTATATAAATAAAGCTGAATTGAATGGAAAATTGAAATTTTTTGTCAGATGTAATTTTATGGTGAATACTGGGAAGTGTGCTCTCTGCTCATGTTGTAAGTCCTCTGTAGTCCAAGACTGTCCTCCTGCATGGTGTTGGGTGAGGAAGGGAAGAGGGCCCCCACCAGATTAAAAAGTGATTTTTTTCTAATTAATACATAGTAAAGGAGTCCCAGTAAAAAAACAATATATTTCCCAGGCCCAAGTTTAGAAAGGGGAATTAGAAATTAATTTGCAAGGTCCTGAAAACCTTTGGTGTTTTACAGACTGTGCAGAATTGTGTTTCTGTAATTCATTGTGTTTGGTAGAAGTATTAAATATAAAAACAAAAAAAACTCATTCTATCAAATCATATCAAATTATTCTGATTTGTTTCGTTTATTAGGAGTAGTCTGATGTACTGTTGTGTGTGCTGTAGTATCATAGTGTGGGAGGGTTACTTGCTTATAAAATGTCATTCTTTTCACAGTGTCCATTGTTCTTATGTCAGTGGTTCAGTTCAGACTGAACTGAACATTTATATGTCAACTGAAATACTGACAATAAAAGTGCCCCTAGAAAAAAGTGACAAGTACTAGTCCCTTTCTAAAGGGTTATTACACTGGTGTTTTTGACTCTACTGTTCTCATGCAGTTGTTACATCTTTACAGCTTCTAAATTAATGTTTAATCAGAAAAATGTACTTATTATTGATGTAGACTGGTTCAGGAAATAAAGGGGAAAAAAAACCTCTCCTCTTCGAAATAAAGATGGTAAAGAGAGACAGACAGAACGGCTGGATGTTAGTCTTAGCGCTCCAGCAGCTGTGAACAGGGAAGATACTCAGGAACATTAGAGCTGCAGGTTGTCGGGAGGTTTAATCGGCGCTGACACGGTGCTGGCGTGTCTGAGAGAGGTGATGGGTTCTGACAGGATTGCCACTAATGAGAGTCTGGCACTGGGCCACTCTGCACCCTTTAACAAGTCTGGATGTGTTTTCCCTTGAGAGAGGAGCTGGACAATTAGTTTAGAGTATTCTCCTTTCTGCCCAAAAGCAGCTTCCCTGACAGACATTGACAGAAGTGTCAAGTAAGTTTCTGCTGCAAACCGTAATGTATGGATTACTGCGTATTACACACACTATGTATATACTGGAACCGTGTCAGTTAATATGATATTAATGAAAGGGTGGTCACATAATATTTAGTAACAAATAACCATGGTCAGCATTACTGCGTATAGGTTGTGTGTTTTTGTTTTCATTATATTAATTTATTTAGCTGCAAACTTCATAGAAAAATATTTGTATTCGTCATGTATTGGTTTTGGGGTTAGTTTAACTAACTGTCCCTTGTCTCTCCCTTGTTTTAAGACTTGACCTCCTTTTAGGTAGCCATAAAGATGCCTATCTGTGTAGCTGGACACCTGGATAGGACAGGACATTCTGCGCTTCTGTTCTTTTGGCTACTTAGATAGGATATCTTTATTGTTTGGGAACATGCATTAGGCCTAAGGACACGCTGATTTGTGTGACACAAGTGAGAGCTGTAAAACCTGAGGAGCAGGTGCTGAAGTGAATAAATATTGCTGTTTGAATTTGCTCTTTGGAATATTCCCCTGTGTAATCACTAGGCCTGCATGGGTTTATTGTGTTAACTCTTTGATTAAAGAAACTTAACTTCTAACTGCTTCATTGTTCCAGCGTGGTGATTTTAATTTTTCACCCACAAATCTCCCGTGGCTGTACACTTTTATTCATATTTAAATCATTGCTAACCAAGTGCAGTCACGTTTTAAGAACTGCAATAAATCATATACAGTATACAGTGTGTATGTTACTGACAAACAGGACCTCTGTGTTTCTGATTATTTTTGTAGTGAGCTGCCCAGCTTGACAGTGTGTGTGTCGTCGGAGCTGCCGACTGGAGCGGGACTCGGGTCGAGTGCTGCCTACTCTGTGTGTTTAGCTGCAGCTCTGCTCTGTGCAAGTGGAGCCATTCCCCCTCCTCTTAAAGAGTGGGATCACACCACCAGGTAATGACTTCTTGTTAAGGGAAGGTCTCCATCATGAACTGTGTATGCTTTTGGAGTTGGTCACTACTTTGCTAAGAGGGGAGAATCATTAGGATTGATGACAGTACTCTAATTAAAAAAAAAAAAAAAAATTAGTTGAAAGTTCAGTAAAAGAATTAAAGTCACAACTTGCTAAATAGAAATGCTCTTACATGACTCGGGGTCAACACTATGCCACAGATGCCTTTACAGAAACTACTCTTCTCATTCATGAAAGTAGATTATTTTAAAGAGATTTTTCCTAATGTGTTACGAAATGTATCCCTTGACAAACATTCACAAATTGGTTTCTGGTTCTTGGTAGGGACAATAAATGTGGTAAATAGAAAGTTTTTTGGGGAAAATCCAACACAAAGTAATGTTTGAATGCATTGTCAGTACAATATTGTTGTAGTGTATTATGCTGCAAATCCTTAGTTAGAATCAGACTGCTTAAACAAAAACGGTAATTAAATGAGCATACGACTGTGTCCTTCCCAGTTAGAGCAGTGGATTGAAGGTCAACGAGGGTTTATTGAGTTTCACAGTTCTCCCTTTATTTTTAAAAAACCTGCAGGTGGTGTCAGGAGGACCTGGAGCTGATCAACAGTTGGGCCTTCCAGGGGGAGATGATCATCCATGGTAATCCTTCAGGAGTAGACAACGCTGTAGGAACATGGGGTGAGGCATGAAATTATGTAGCATAGGGTGTAGCACAGTAAATATGGTGTTATACCCCCCCATCTATTTTTACACAGCTGTCTTCAATGGAAACATCAGATATTGCGCTGCAGCTGTTCTTTATCATCTGATGATTATCTATTTAATAATGATTTCTGGACTCCCCTTTATTATGTAGGTGGCATGCTGAGATTCTTGGCTGGGAAGATAATACCACTGAGCAGGTACTGACTGAACAGTTTTAAATCGATTTCATTTAAAAAGTTGATTAGTAAAATGATAATGTTTTTTTTATTATTTGGAGAAAACAAATATTGTTTTTAATATTGTATCTAATATTAAAAGTCTGTTCTGCAGCAGAGCACCAGAATAATAACTCTGCATGAACTCTCTGATCTGCTTTACTTTCAGGGTGCCGTTATTAAGAATCCTCCTCACTAATACCAAAGTACCACGTAGCACCAAGGTACTTGTTGCCGGGGTGAAGGACAAAATTAACAAGGTACTAAATGGTTTCTTCCTCCCCCGTGTGTTACTTTCCGACACTGTAATTAATATAATAGGCGGTGCTTTTGCATGACAGATACTCCGGAGCAGGCGTTGAGTGCCTTCATAAAATATTAAAATTAAACTCTTAGCCAGCACCCCTGTGTGCTGTTGCCTTGGTGACACCAGCAGGTGTGCAGATTTCTGCCTCAGACAGAGATAGGCCTGGATGGTGTTGTGGCAGTGTTATGATCAGGCTGGAGCACAACCTAAGTCAAACCTGCCACTTTACAATCTGTATTTGTATACAGCTTTTCCATCAAAAGACTCCTAGAATTTTAAAACACACACACACAGAAATTTGTCGTTTACATAAATGCTTGATTTCCTTTGTTTTTCTAGTTTCCCTCCATCATGACACCCGTGCTCGACTCAGTTGATGCCATTTCCTGCACTTGTGAGAAAGTCCTCTCAGAGATGACCTGTGAGCCCATCACAGGAGAGCACTACAATATTCTAGAGGTAGAAATATTCTGAGAAAAATACATTAAGTGTCATTGACATGCTGTTGAAGGAATATGGTGAAATTGTAATTTTAATTCTTCAAATACAAACCCAATTTCCTAAGTACTGCTGTGCCATGTCATTTATAGGAACTCATTGACATCAACCAGCACCATTTGAATGTGATGGGTGTGGGGCACCCTGCCCTCGACGCACTGTGCCGGGTCACATTGGCCAGAGGGCTCCACAGCAAGCTAACAGGCGCAGGAGGAGGAGGCTGTGGCATCACACTTCTGAGACCAGGTGCTGTCTGTTGTGATTGTCATAACATTGTGTGTTTTAGAAGTTTCCAGTTTGTCTGGTTTTTGTTTTTTTTTATATCCCTAAATGAAATACTTTGTCTGCTGGTGTAATTACCTCTCCAGTTTAGATGATGCGTATAACTCAAAGGAACCCCTCAGTTTGTTGAGGCTAGACTGCCTCCTTCAACTGATTTGTCTTATAATGAATTCAATTTGATGAGGAAAGTTTGATGAGCCAAACTGTCAGACTCCTGCTGACAGCAAATGTTCTGTTTTCCACAAACGCTCCCTCACCCTTAGTCTGTGAAATGACAATTTGAGTGGCAGGAAATGATGAGAAGGCTGCACAAAAAGAGGCCTTTGGTGTGCGGGTACTACTGTGCAATTGGCTATAAGGAAACTTTGTATCATCCTCTCTCTGACAAAGCAAACAAGCAAAGAACCTGCAAATTCAGTCTTTGTTTATGCCTGCAGCCTGTAGCATACTGAATTTTAATAAGTTTTATATCCTCCAAATAGATTTCCAAATGCTCTTTATTTGTTTTCTTAGCAAACATTTCTGTCTGTGTAAATTGCAGCTATTTTCAAGTAGATTGTTTCATATCTCTGCTGTCACAGAGGCGTTAGAGAGAAGCTCTTTGAGTTTAGGAACCAAGTACTAAGTTATTTTATCTTTGTGTCTTAAGATTTAGATTTTCAGCTAGACGTAGGGTTAGCGTCAGTGTCACTGTGCAGTCGTGTCCTTTGTGTTGAGCTGGTTCTCTGCTATTTCTGGGGTTTGAACCATTTCCTTTGTAAGAAACAGCAGGAAAATAGTCCTTATTCCTCTTTGTGTTCAAGTTTATTGACTTAAGTGACTCTGTTGTTATGTGGTTACAGTGTTGTCCTCCACAGAAACCACTGTAGCACCTTTTAGTTATGACTTCAGTTTGATTAGGTTGTAATACCTGTTTCGTGAAGTGACCTTTTCTGACATGACTTTGTTGTGACTTTGTTTATTTTGTAGAAACCGACTCCTCCATTGTCCAGAGTACGGTGC
This sequence comes from Pseudochromis fuscus, assembly GCA_900323345.1. Lineage (NCBI taxonomy): Eukaryota > Metazoa > Chordata > Actinopteri > Pseudochromidae > Pseudochromis > Pseudochromis fuscus. The sequence continues at coordinate 35,988 of OOFC01051595.1, forward strand.
AGGACTTGAGAGACTGCGGCTTTGACTGCTGGGAAACGAGCATTGGTGGGCCGGGTGTCCAGCAGCACTCTCCCATCTCTATTAAAGAGGAAGTTCTGGAGATTTTAAATCGTTACTGAGACCCACCTGTGGACGTCGCTGCACTAACACGTCTTTCTGTTTTTGTTACCTCAACACCTGAGGTATGCTGAACTAATGAAGGGGCCTGAGTGGACTAAGGAATATTTTACACTGAGCGGTGCTGGGCAGAGCTTCTTATAGATTTTACTTGACTGAAAATAAATCTAATCTTATGCTTTGAAACTAGCAGTAATAAGTCTGGTGTTATATTTTTGATGAAGCATCTCATAAGTCTAAATGTACTCGGTGGTACATTGTTGTGTACTGAGCTCATTGTCCACTAGATGGCATCAGAGTCACACAAATGGTTTTTATGAAATAAGATTTACAGGAAGCGGCTCTAATAAAATTGATTGATCTGTAAATCAAGCACTGGCTGTATTAAGTTATATTCTCCTCCAAATGTTTAAAGCAGCAGGGCCAGCTTATCGCAATGCATTAGAGGATCATCCATCTTTAACTCCTGGTAATGTAACATGCAGTGGAAGTGATCATCCTCGAGGATTTATTTTACTGGATGTAACAATTGAGGAAAAAAAAAAAAATCTGAAAATAGATATTCTACATCTGTATTTCAAGAATGATTCTCATGTCACTCTTGTGAATTATAACTGTCAAGATAGATGCACGCTGCTTCAAATTTCAATTTTGCTACATAAAACAAATGTAAATTTATGCTGAAACCAAAGAATTTTCTGTGATTTCAGTTTAATAAAATAATATTCTTTTTTCAGGATTATGCTCTGTTTATTTCTGCAGTTAAAGACTAACTGGCTGTGTTGTTTTGCTAATAGAGGACAGGGAAGGGGGGGG
>OOFC01051595.1:36940-49471 GCA_900323345.1 Pseudochromis fuscus
ATGTCTGAAAAGGAGTGAGTGGAAGTTAATCTTATTTATACCCACCCCCTGTTAATTATTAATCAATAATAATTTATCAAGTTTCTGCTCAGTCTCTCACACACATACACACATACACATACACACATACACATACACACATACATACATATATTTAATAATATAGTATAATTAATTATAAATATAATTAATTTAACTTCATTTACTGTACATATTAATCATCATCATTAATCATACAAGAGTCAGTTGCGTGTAACACCAAAAAACAATCACTACAATCAGCAACAACAAAAATAAATAAATAAATAAAACAAAAGAATACGAAACCAAAACTACATAACTAACTAAATAATATCCCTACACACACACACACACACACACACACACTCACACACTTTAAATAGCACCCTGTAAATTCTAAGGCTTTTCGTGATAAGACCTGAACACCATGTATTTACATTTGTTTACAAACTGCTTTGTGTTCAGACTTTTTTCAATCCACACTCAGACTGTTCACAGAGAGTCACACAAACTCCTCCTGTTTCTTCTTATTGTTCTACTTTTAAAAATGTATTTCCCCCTGTACTTGTATTCCCCGTCCCTCCCAGTGAATAATCTTTGGATGTTTTCTGGTAATGAGTTGGTCTTTGCTTTGTATATGAACAGTGCAGTTTGTAATTTGACATGGTCTTCTAGTTTGAATCATTTTGACTGTAAAAAGGTGCATTATGATCCCTGTACCCTGCCTTATGAATAACCTGTGTTGCTTTCTTTAGTAGAGTGATGAGTGGATGTATTGTGCTTGTGTCATCACAGATCTGTGTGCAGTAGGTTAAATATGACAGAACTATGGACCAGTACAGAGTGAGTAGTGTTTTGGGATCTAGAACCTGTTTAGCTTTATTTAATACTGCAATGCTACGGGACACTTTAGATTGGACATGTTTAATGTGTGATTTCCAGTTAATATGCTCATCTACTGTAACCCCCAAGAATTTGATTTCTTTCACTCTTTCAATGTCTATGCATCCAACTGAATCTGTACCTGTCTGTTTGATCTGCAGTTCCCAAATACTATAAATTTTGTTTTGTTCAAGTTTAACAGTAATTTATTTCTATTAAACCAAGATTTATATTTGAATAATTCATTATTAATTTTCTGCATTAACATTTGTAAATCAGTGCCTGAACAGAACATGTTTGTGTCATCTGCAAATAGCACCAGCTTAGGTTCTTCACATACTTTGCAAGAAGTGAATAAACAGTTGTTTGGCAGGTCAACAGGATGAGGACATGAAAATGAAATAGAGAAATAAGCAATCGCAAACGATTAGCCAAAAGTACAGCTGTTAGCAGGCAGCTGAAATAATGGATAAACTATAATAAATTATTAGCTAGATATATGGATGAACAGGAAAATAGTGGATAATACAAATTGTGGATAAACAGTTAAAATTGATTAGTTAAAGGTTAATTAATTAAAGGTTGAAATGGATCAATCAGCAGCTGTAGTTTAGTCTCTAAAAGTATTGATGAGCTAAAGTTACAGATAACCTGGTACAACAGTTAGCTCACAATAATTGATCAATGCTAAGCTGAAAGTGAGGTTAACATATTTCAAAGTTATAAATAATTTCAGTTCTGAGAATAAATGTTACAAAATAATTTAATTCAAAGTTCAACTGGATAAAACATTATTTAAAACAACATCCACTTACATTTAATTTAGTGTTGAATACTTTTAAAACAGTTTGAACACATGTGAACATGAAGATGAAGGAGGAACCTCTGCTGTACAGTACCAGTGGTCAGGAGCCTGTTCAGCATGATGTATGTACTGAGTGTGTGCAAATCCTGAATGATCTTCAAAGGATTTTATTTTAGTTTTATCAAAGGTTTAAAATACATAACTGCATAGAAACAGTTGGTTTACTGACTCTCTCAGTGCAGCTTCTCTCAATGGACCACAGATAAATCAATAAAATTAATTACAACAGCTGGAAAATCCTCACTGCCTTTCTCTCAGGCTTCTTACCAAATGTAAAATATGATGTAGACCTCAGAGTCAGGAGTCATCTTCTGAAATGAGTTCCTCTGAAATATCAGAAGTGGTGAAGTCCTGACTTCCCCTCAGTCAGCGCAGCAGGAGCCCTGTTCAAACCTGAGGACACACAATGTCAGTCTGTTGTTGTTCTCTCTCCACTGTCTCTCCACTGTCTGTACATTGTGTAAATGTTGTTCAGCTGTGAGGATCATCTCCATTTCAGCTCTGGGATGAGTTCAGTCTGTTCACTGACATCCTGAAGGAAACTTCTTGTTTGGTTGCTTCACCACATCTTCATTGTTTTGCTGCATTTGATCACGTTGGACCTTTTTTTTTTATTCCATCTAGAAACTGATATTCAGCTCTTCAAAACATCTGTGTGTGTCCTTATGAAATAGAAGTTCAGATGGATGGAGCGAGCTTGTTAGTGCCACTGTATCAGTTTCCAGACAATGTGTGTTGCACATTTCGATGTGTCTCCGTATGAGTCGTCTTCAAAGCGCTCAATGAAAAGCAGTCAAAGTGCTTCTCCGTGCCCACTTTCACAGAACATCAAATCAAAGCCTCAATTACTGCAGTTAATCTGTTTCCTGTAAAGTCGGCCTAAACAGTGGGGATGAATAACACTTAAGGGAGGCATGTCTTGTTGAGAGCTTACAAACAACTCTTGAATGCGACCAGATAATCCCACGCAGCTCTCTCACTTTGCTTGGCTGGGATCCTTTGTGAGGATGTCTCTGTGGACTCTGCCTCCCAACAGCAGGGGACGTTTTGCTGCAGCATGGGGCACACAGGCAGACAGGAGTGCCTGCAAATGTAATCCACAGTAGCTGAGAGCCCTGATTGAGTCTAAGCTGATAAGACTGTCTTGGGGCTAACGACAGGCCACAGCAGGTACCTGACCCATCCATTTCCCTGCAATAAAGCCTAACTTACAAGCCAGGTCCCCTGAGGCTTCAAAGGAAGAGTCAGGCTAAGCCAGGCCAACCCTGCTGAGGGTCACAGCCACTGAGAAGAAACAAAGTTGCAAATGGTAGAAGATGGCCGACCGCCAGTCTGTCTGCTCGTCTATCTATCTGTCTGTGAATGACACCTGTGATATATGCAGCTCTGACCACTCACATGGATCTGATGGCCAAGGTGCAAAGAGGACACGAGGTGCTCCAGAGGTCAAGGAGGGGTGTCGGGGGGCTGGCTGCCCCCTGACCTCGTGCCTCTGGAGGAGGCAGGGTGCCATTCAGCTCCTGGCAGCATGTGTCCACAGTCTGACCCGAAACCAAAGGTCTTGATCAGGCAGCTTCTCACAGTGTGTCCAGGCACAGAGGGGTCCTCAGACCCAGCTCCACTCAGGACATGTCACTGTGATTTGTACAGAGAAACCAGAGGACAAAGAAAACAAAAGGACAGGGTTTGACTTTGAACAGCAGAGGAAATACCTCAGTTTAATGGAGGAAAAGACACTTTTATTCTTCAAACACTTTACAAGGTGAATCATTTGGTTTTTCCTAAAGTCAACATTTAGGATGGACGTGAAATAACAGACACATCTTACTGTGTAGCATGTGCTGGTCCCCTGGGTAACATCTATCAGTGGGCAGAGGATATTTAAATTATGATTTCAGTGAAAACAGACTGAATCATTGTAAAGCAGAGTAAAGTAGTAGTTGACTGTACGGCCCATTGGAGCCGTCTGTCTGTGCTTTACGATTCAACTGGTTGTGTGAGTTACATCATCATTTGTTGGAGTTATGCTTTCCTAAAACATTTGTTTCATGCTTCACTTTGGTGTGTGTGTGATGTGAGTCCATGTGTCCCTCTCTAAAGAGGTGAGAGTTTGACCCTGTCTGTTGTTTGTCTCTTGTAGAAACGTCTTTATTTATTTTTTAATTACAGTGAAGTTTGTGGTAAAGCTACATGAGGGATAAGGTGTGTGAGGTGTGTGAGGACTGGTTTTACAGATCACAGTGTGCATCCAGAAATTTACTGACTGACAACAGTCTCACCATCGTTTTGGTCTGATTTGCTGCATCATCAACAGTATTTTTTATTTGTCCAACACTTTGGTTTATGAGCTGCACTAATTATTAGCAATAATTAGCAGATGTTAGCATGCTAAACCCATTGTCTGGATATAAAAGATGGACATAGCCACTATGATGTCACCCACTGGTTGGTGCACCAGTGTTTTAAAATCTACAGTTTGACATTTGGCTTCAAGGTGCCAGAAACAACCATATTTGGACGAAAGGGAGGAGCAAGGGAGTGGATCTGACCACACCCACCTGTCACTCAAAGCAGCCATACACATAAAGCTGCATAACTTGAAGCCATGACACAATCTAAAAAGGTGATTTCTATAAAAAAAAAACAACAATCAGGCATGTTGTTATGAAGAAGGATAGAGTTGTTGGTTTGTGGACTCACATTTTGAAGCCAGGACTTTGGTATTTGAACGTGGCCATGTTGGTTGTTTGGAGCAGGAAGTGACCATATTTGGATATTAGGGGAGGAGTGAGGAAGTGTTAGTAAATGATTGGAGACAATGTCAATCAAGCTTCTCTCAGTCTAATATCTCCTTAATGATAAATGATTTTCAGATGGACCACCTGTCAATCAGACTAGCCCCGCCCCTAACTCCTCCCTCCAGATCTCTGAGAAGAAGAGTTGACTTTATCTCATGACATCAGAATGACTTGTGGAGAAAATATTGAATATTTCAGGATTTTATAATTGAAGTCAGTGGAGCCCGGGTTTTTTGGGGTTTTTTTTTTCTGCAGCCAGCCTCTTGTGGCCGTTGGTGGTATTACACGTTTTGCACCCCCACATTAATAATAATAATAATGGTTGGATTTATACAGCGCTTTTCTTGACACTCAAAGCGCTTCACAGACACCATTATTCATTCACACCCAGTCTTCACTTTTGAGACCCAGTGGCTCCATCCAGTTTTCCTGTGATTGGGACTCACTTGTGTCTATCCAATGAACTACAGTTTTTGCTTTTCTGCATTTTTCAATTTTTCTGCCCCAGAAGTTGCTGCTTGACTAAAATCTGAAATGGTGAACTAACATTATGTTTGCATTCATCATATTAAAGTGAAAGCATGAGTGAAGCTACAGGAAGCACACAGAGCAGCACAGAGATGAAACGTCTCTTTAGTTCATGCTGCAGGCCTCTGTGACACATATGAACTTACCTTCCCATCGCTGGGTATTTTGATGTTGGTCCGGATGCAGACAAACAGCCTGAACATATTTTTATTTAGATTTATTATTACAATAAATGTGACAGAGGTATGCCACACTGTTTGCTTTCAGCTGGTATTCAGACTGAGGTTTAATCACAGGAAAAAAAAAAACAATTTCTCCATCAACACTGTGGCAACATGGCAATAACACCATAAAATTATAATGCAGCATGGCTCTGAAAAATAAACAGACAAAAAAATGACTCCACAAATGTTCACAGACAAAGGCTCCTGTGCTCTGACAGGACAGACTGCAGCGTCGTGTACAGACACACTTTCTCTGTGATGTGATTTATGACACATCATTTGCAGTGTACAATTAGACTGTAAATTGGCTTCGAAAACACTGAGCTCTTGTACCTGTGCACAGTTTAGCTGCACACTCAGCCTCGGGCAGCGGATCTGAGCTCTGAAGGCGGCGGCTCCCCCACACGGACCACAGATAGCACGCAACACAACACAACACAGCAGCACATCAGCACATCGACCTCCTGCCTCGCCGATCAGGAGGATCGAGTCACAACAGCTCCGGGGGAAGTCACACTTGGTCTCTGAGGGGGGAGATCCAGCAGGGCGGCCAGTGCACGCTAAGGTAACACCCTGAACTCACACTGACGGGAAACCATACTCTCATGTGTGTCAGATTTTAGGATTTAAATCCATACTGGTTTGCCAGTGTCTGTGATATTCCTTCATGAGGGACCAGTAAAGAGCTTTATAAAAATTCCCAAAGTTCATGCAAACAGAATCCTAGTGGTCTCTGGTGGCCAGTGACTCCTCCTCCTCTCTCTTCCCGGCCTCTCTTAAAGCAACTTATAGCCCATTAGAGATGGAGGCAGACGGAGGAATCAAAGGAGAGGAAGAGGAGGACAAAGAAAAGGGGATGGATGTAATCTGGTACAGATAGCAGAGCTGAGCTGCAGCTTAGAAACACAGACACCGAGGCTGAGTCCAAGTTGGACTGGATGGACTTTGACTTGCCAGTTTGGCGAGCTCACAGCTTTGGATGGTGTTCAGGAGGAGGAGGTGGGGGGGGCACAGATGAAGAACAATAGCAGATTAGAGATCAGTGAAATGTTTGAAGCTTTCTGTCTGATGCAGTTAAACACCTGCTGGATTCAGTCCTGAGGCAGATGCTTACAGTTTCGCTGTATCTCTGTTTGGTGAGTGAAGGATCGCCGGCATGTGACCCCTCTCCTCTGATCACAGCAAGCTAAACAAATCAGTCAGTTCTGGGTGTTCTGGCTCACAAGACCCAACAGCTCTCTGCTAATAAGTGAGAGAGCAGATGGAAAGTCATGAAATAGTTTGAAGTCCAAAGAGAGAGAAAATGAGAGAGATTTTTCTGAAGCAGCTGACACGTCTCTGTAACAACACAGCTAATCTGTGGCAGACTAAACCATTACCTGGAGCTGAGGCATCAGCTGAGACTCTGCAAACACCCAAATACTGCTGCCACTGAACGGGACACAATCAATGATGTTGTTTCTGCAGATGGTGTCTCAGCTGTGGTCACTGCTGCTCACTCTGGATACTCTGTATTTATGACAAAGAAACTACTGTTGGAGCAGTTTCTGGAAACATTAAAACAAAAGCATCTCACTTCATATGAACCACAACCTTCCCACAATCAGATCAGATGTAACAGGATAAAGCCTGAATCTCTATTTGAGGTGCCTGGGATCACACTCCTCACACTGTGGGCATCTCTCAGTGCCAGCACCTCTTCATGAAGACCAGTCCCCGCTGGGCTGCAGAGGAATGCAGTGGGGGGCAGGGGTTCATCAGCATGGGCCTGCCTGACCTCCACAGCTCCCTCCGAGGAAGGCAGATGGGCCTTCACCCTGTAATCCCACCACAACAGGGAGCAACAGGGACAGCTCAGGCAGCTCAGCCTCTTTAAAGGCCAGAAACTCCCTGCAGGGACGGTCTCCAATAAAATGTCTTTGTTCCCCAGAGAGCGCTACATCTCAGGTCCTCATCAATGCTGCAGCTTGGGGTTTCAGGAGAAACTAAATACCCCGTGGCTGCTTTCTCCTCATGCTCTTTGTTAGTGGGTGAAGGGGAGATTGGAGGGAGAGCATGTAGATTTATTAGGCTGCTCACAGAGCTCTGAGGGACTTTAATAAAGCAGAGCTGAGTGATACTTGGAAAAGACAAACGCTGCGGTGGAAACACTAATTTTTCCCATCATGATTTCTTTTTTTTTCAGGATTATTATTATTATTTGGTTTTTATATTTGTGGTTTTTCTGTTTGGAATGAACATTTAATTAAACACAGTCCTGTTTTATTGATTTATTTTTTATAAAACTCCTTATTTCAAACAGTCGCCACAGAATCCAAATAACATGATGAAACTGGTTTTGCTCGTAAACTCTGAACAACCTAGGAGTGCCTGAACTTTATTTATTGTTTATTGATTAGATTTCACTGAGATCTCCAGTGGCTGGTGTCTTGGCAAGTCTTCCTGATTTACATGTTAAAAAAAAACAATTTATTCATAATATTTGAGTCTTGTACTGTCACTACATGCTGTGACCAACCACAGACACACAAATAGTGCTCAGGTAAAACAACAACAGATTAATGTCTAGTTTATTATGTTCACTGAGTTGGTCACTTAGATAATCAAGTGCTGAAAACTGCAGTTACTCAAATGGATTTGAAGGTGAGTCCATCCATCAGACCTCCAGGTTACAACTTTACAGCAGAAATAAACACACACACTGACAGCACCAGTCCACAAACCCCAGTCCACCATCTACACACAGTCTGAGCACACCTCACCAGTGCATCCAGTAACACTCTTAGTTCAGTTTTTGTTGGAAGTGTTTCCAGCTGTGTGGTCAGTTTGCAGTGACTGGTGCAGTTGAACTGTACTGGGTTATGTTTCTCATGTTTCTGTCAGTGAAGGTCGACACAAACATCATCCTGTAGTTGGTCAGCTGGTCAGTCGTCATTACTCAGTCTGAATTTACTAATTATTCTATTTAGAGAAACTTGTATTAAAGCTCAGTTTTGTAGTAAAAAACCTTTTAACCCCAAACACTGACTGAGAGAAGTGTTGCTCTGCTGTTCTGACGTTAGCTTCTCGATACAAACAACACAGCAACAATCCTTCTTACTACTACAGTCACCATGTGTTTTCCTCCTGTTTCTAAAGCAGCAGATATTTGTTCAATCACCATGAGTCCAAACTTTTGGTCTTTTTCAAGATTATTTTAAATGCTAAAAAACATTTTTTATATCCATACAAATTAAATTGGAGGACAAGTAAGTGATGATCTAAAGCAGGGGTGTCAAACTCGTGCCATGGAGGCCGAGACACTGCAGGTTTTCGTTCCAGCAGGTCACTAAAGCAGGTGATTTTAATCATGGACACCTCCTTCAGTTTGAGGTAAGGAGCTCATCAGTGAGATCAGCTGCTGGAGAGATGGTTGGAAAGAAAACCTGCAGGGTCTCGGCCTCCATGGCACCAGTTTGACACCCCTGATCTAAAGTGTATTAATATTATTCATCTGATTAATCAACAGTGATCCATCCCTCCACCTTTGATACCTGCTTTAATACCAGTGCAGGGCTGCAGGGGACTGGAGTCTCTCTCAGCACACACTGGGTGAGAGACTGGTGCACCCTGCAGATCACCAGTCCATCACCGGACTAACACACATACCAACAACCATGCACACGCACACACACCCTAACAAGCATGCCTGCACTGTGGTAGGAAGTGGGAGCACCTGGAGGAAATCCCAGGCAGGCACCGGGGGAACATACAAACTCCAAAGTCATCCAGAGAGAGAAAGAACATATGTTACTGGTGCAAATTAAAATCTGATTCAAGCTGTAAAACAAGCCTGTGCTGTGTGTCCTGATCTGTAAACCTGTTATTTCTACCTGCCGCAGAAAATCAGATCATTCCTCACAGTGCTGTGTGATTACAGAAAAACATGACTTCTCAGCCTGAGATGTGTTTTTAAAGAGATGGTTTGTTTGTTTGTTTGATTGTGTTGCCATGGAGACTGAGGTACATGGTGAGAGTTTATAGCTGAACACCAAATGTCTGGTGTTATCAGCTACATAGTTTAAGAGACGACAGCCGCTGCTGCCCTCTAATTACAGCGTCCTCCTCTTGGAGGCACCTTGAAAACGTGAGAGAGTTTGATTCACCACATGAATTATAATAATATTTGTTCCTCTGCTGAGTACAGCATGTTCTCCTGCAGCCTGAATCAGCTCTGCAACAATATCTTCTTTCACGCAGGCTTGCAGACTGACAGCACTCTGTGCCCGATTATGACAGAAAGTACAAAACTCAGGGAAAATAGCTCAAAACCTGCCAAGTCCCATTTGTTAATGATTGTGGAGATGAATCTGTTTACATCCATCGGATACCTCAGTATGTGAAAGAGGAGAGGCCACCAGGAGAACAATGGAGAGAGTAAATATTTGATCCATCTTTCTTCTCTGCTGTGTCTAGCTGTCATTACAAATCCAGGGTGAGATTCAAAAGATTGCATGCCTCCAGTGTGTAATGACTCATAAACAGCTTGTGTGAGAAATGAAATATGGTTTTAATTGAAGCATAAATGTTTATGAGAGTATGAGCAACATCAAAGCCACGACTGAAGATGTGTGTACAGCCGAGGCCGCTATCACAGGCGGCTAATAGTGTTTATCTGAGCTGATGACCGACTCTTCACTGTTGTCTTTTTCAAGCAAACAAACACATCTTTTTGAATGTGTGTCTGTCAGCGAGGGCGTCTCAACATCCACTTCTCATTATTCAGGAGGAGGACAATCACAGGATCCAACCGAGGAACACAGTCACTGAAAGAACCAATCAGCAGCAGCCACACGTTTAAATCTGTACAAATCAGAGGACGACACAAACAGAGCTCTGCTACAGTCATGTGGAGCATCACAGACTTATAACCACTTTTAATTTAGTGAGTAACCCTCCTGTTATCCACAGGGTCAGTCTGACCCCACTGAATCTTTCATGTCTCACATTAAATAGTGGATGTCCTTCTTTTTCTGGATATTTCAGACTTTTGTAATTTAATGAGGAAAAATGAGTGACACAATGTTAACATGTACAACAAGTAGCATGTAAATATGTGTTCAATGTCCTGTACACACTCTGTAGCACCTGTGATATAAATGATACAAAACAAATGCTAGGAATAATTTAAAAACACCAGAAAGATCTTTCTGTAACATTTGAGGTCAATCACTGAGATTTATGGTGATTACAGCTTGTTGTTTTATTAGTTACTTAATAACTAATACATTGTGGCCCAGAAAGTTAGATTTTTATTTTTTTTTTTACGTCTTTTCATGAAATTATTGTGATAATATGATTTATTATTAATAGAAAAAGTTTATTTCTTCTCAGAACTTTATTGATGAATCTCAGATGAAGCTGCTCCTGATGACAGAGTTTTACTGTGATATTCAAAGGAAATCAGACATGTTGGTGTGTGTGGTCCTGTGGGAGTGAAGCTCTCTTTGGTGTTTTTATTACAGGGACAGGACATTGTCTCGGGAGCAGGGAGTTATTGAATACATGCATATATAACACCAAACGCTGGTTATTCACTCATTTCACCTGCGTAATGTTCTTACTGTATGATCTGTGGTTTCTAGTTTAAAAAGACAAAATGATTTCATCTTTATGTACAACAGTGTATTCACATGTATTGTGGATGTATCAGGGGCAGGAACTATTCAAGCCAATAATGTAATAAATTTGACTTTTTTTGAAATGTAACTGGTCAATAACATAATAAAATTCCTGAACCGATAATGTAATAATTTTTGGCCAATAACGTAATGATTTATTACGTATATAAATTATTATATTATATACGTAATATTAACATTATAAATTATGTATAACATAAGAAATTATTACATTATCGGTTCAGGACTTTTATTACATTATTGGCCTATTACATTTCAAAAAGGGCAAATTTATTACGTTATCGGCTGTTATTACATTATTGGCTTCAACAAGGACGGAGGCTTCTGTTGTGTTTACAGGGATATTGAAGTGGTAACATCAAGTGTTTGAAGCCTATCCTCCACTAACACTTTTGAATAGAATCATTTAGTTTTAAATTGCTGCAGTCAGACTGATCCCAGAGATAATAGATGTCAGTAGATGTCAGGGTAACGTTAATGAAGCTCAGTGCTGCTGTGTGTCTGAGCTGGACTCTTGTTTTTCTGGATGTGCTCATGAAATCTTTTTATCTTTCATTTAAAATCTGCCTAAAAGCTGTGACCTGCTTGTTGTTCGGTGGATGTCGAGCTGCACAGACTGAGACTCTACGACACTGGCAGTGCACTCACACACTGAAGCCTGATCCTCGCTGTAAACCTCAGTTTGAATTGTGCAGGTCTGAGTTTTATGATGATGTTCCAGCCAAATGTTCATGGTCCAAACGTTACAGAGGCATGATGTAGAAATATAAACTTCTGGGGTAAATTAGTTGTGGATACCACATCATATTAATCATAGTAAAATGAAAAACTAGAAAAACTGTCATTAGTGATGAGAAACAGCAGGAGCACTGCACTCAACAAGCTCATCCAGTGACTGCATCAGGATCAGTTACTTTGATAATAACAGTAACTGTAATCCTAACACAGCTGAGATACACAGTTTGTTGATGTTTTAGTTTGTTTGATACTGAAGATTTATGTGATCAAAGGTTTTTATAATATAATAGAAGTTATAATATAATAGAATTGTATATCATTTTAACTTTTAAAATAGATAGATAGATAGATAGATAGATGGATAGATAGATGGATAGATAGATGATAGATAGATGATAGATAGATGGATAGATAGATAGATAGATAGATGGATAGATAGATGGATAGATAGATGATAGATAGATAGATAGATAGATAGATAGATAGATAGATAGATAGATAGATAGATAGATAGATAGATAGATAGATAGATAGATAGATAGATAGATAGATAGATAGATAGATAGATAGATAGATAGATAGATATAATAGATAGATAGATAGATAGATAGATAGACAGATAGATAGACAGACAGATGAGGGATGGATGGATGGATGGATGGATGGATAGATAGATGGATAGATGGATAGATAGATGGATAGATAGATAGATAGATGGATAGATAGATGGATAGATGGATGATAGATAGATGATAGACAGATGGATAGATGATAGATGGATAGATAGATGGATA
>OOFC01051595.1:49491-84357 GCA_900323345.1 Pseudochromis fuscus
AGCAGGAGTGTGTGGCCTCTCTGGAGCCTCTGGATTAGCGCCACTATAATGTTAATCAACAACAACCAGTGTCCTTCTGAGTCACATATTTGTGCTGACACACACACACACACACGAGCTTTCCCAAATTCTTCTCCACCTAATCGCTCATCCTCCTAAGCATTACAAAATATTCTGCAAATGCCGCAGATCCAGAAGACGGATCTGTTTAGAATATCCCTGATTTGGGGAAAAGGTCATTGTGGGATTCAGTTGAGTTTGAATATCCATTTCATTTTCTATTTTTTAAATGTCATGAAGATTGAGTAGTACAAATCTGGCAGTGTACGTGAATAAACGACATTTGTCACCCTCCCTTTTTTCCCTGCCTGGCGCCCCCTCTGTCCTCTTGAATTGTGTCATCTTTATGTCAGGGCAGCCCCCCGTCAGCGTGCCGCACAGTTGCCCCTAACCCCTGCTGGAATTTAATTACCACTGCGCTTTTCAATTGAAATGGCATTGACGAGGGGGGACAAGAGGGAGACAACAGAGCCAGTTTTATTTGAAGCCCCTCTTTCTTTTCTGTCTCATTCTCTCTCACTCCTTTTACCCCTGCAAGGCACAGATGGTATTTTTTTTTATATCAATGTCAGCGCCTGCTTCTTTCTGCTCTGATGAATAGAATCTAAGGAGGGCCTGAGATTATTTCAGATAACAGAGGGAGTGAGGAAAGGGGGTCAAGGATAGAGGGAGGATGTCAGACTCGGAGAGATACAGTGAAAACGGTGCGCTGTCCCAACCGTGAGGAGGGAGATGTACAAATCATTTAACATTTACCGTTTTGGGGTTTTAGAGAGTTTTGTCTGGATGGATCAATGTGAGAGAATCAAGGATGAATAATTCATTTTGTCCAAGCAGGAGGAATGAAATGCTAAATGTGAATTTGCTGAGTGGTCATGCTCACTGTGGCACATTCCCTCTGGTCCCCTGTCGACTGGTGAAATGCTTGTCAGGAGCCATTAATTTTGAATACAGAATTAGACTTGACTGACAAGATATCATGTTGCTGATGTCCACTGCTTTTTGCTAACGGGAATTTAGTGCGTGCCCTCCTACTGTGCATTTACATGTACAGACCTCTTGATCGTGAAAAACTTGTGATTATTTTATAACTGTGTGGAGGCGTGTTGTGGAAGCGGCCTCAGCAGGGAAGAATTGTTTGACCATCCTCTCCCAGTGTTAATGTGGACACAATGACAGAGGCAACATCAACATCATGAGCTTTTCTATCATGATGAGTTGTATGATCCTCCTGGGGGTGTTTGCCCTTTCTGTAAGTGGGGGTTGGCGGCCGGTGTTGCCCACAGGGGTCCGATTAAGACAGCGGGGTGGAAGGGCGCTGTCAAAGAACTCACAGGATTTAGTTTTACTTTCTCCTGCATTGGTGGAGGTGATGTACTGTATGGTTGTTTTAATCCCAGCTCATCGTAATCTTTCTAAGTAGTAAAATTCTCCTCCTTTAAGACATCAAGTAAAAAGTAAAATTTGTAAGTAATAAAACACAGTTAGTTACTGTATTTTCCGGACTATAAGCCACTACTTTTTTTCCGACGCTTTGAAACCTGTGGCTTTAACACCGGTGTGGCTCATGTATCGGCGGCATGAAGCTCGTTAGCGTTTTACAAGCTAGCAAGCTCCGTGCCGCCGATACATTTAGCCTCATCACATCAGACCCGGTCAGAGTGGACCACATGAAACTGTTCGAATAAATTCAATAGTGGCTTATAGTCCGGAAAATACGGTAATTCAGTACACTAAAGGGCTTTTGTTAATTGATCTAATATGACTTGTGGTTAATGTTAGCGATAATGTCCCTATACTGAGTTTATGATATGTATGCTGCATTATCCAGTACATGTGATTTGGAGCAGTGTTAGCTTGTTGCTACTGTATTCATTAGTCAATGGTGTAAAAAATACAGAATACAGAACAAACAAAACAATCAGAGTTCTTAACTGGTCATTTTACCTCCTATAACTCAAACCAATATCAGAGGAAGGTCTCAAAAAAAAGAAAAAGGGAGAAATGTGTTTGTCTTTCCTAATTTGCTAAACATCTCATGACCCGACTTATCTTTTGACCCCTGTGGGCTCTTCAGCCTTCAAACT
Organism: Pseudochromis fuscus; assembly: GCA_900323345.1. Lineage (NCBI taxonomy): Eukaryota > Metazoa > Chordata > Actinopteri > Pseudochromidae > Pseudochromis > Pseudochromis fuscus. The sequence goes on from OOFC01051595.1 coordinate 51,639, forward strand.
GGGAGCTTTTCCTTAACCGTTGTGCACTTAGACAAAATATTTCGTATACGGTTTCCACCTGGAGGATCTGTTTGGTCTAGAAGTGGTCCACGTTCATGCTTATGAAACAGGCCCACAGTGTACAGACCGGCTTGAGCTGTATTATTGTAAACATCTGAAACACATGACACAGAGCAACTGGAGCCCACGTCCCCGTTTCCATCATGAAATTGTATCATGTCACAGTATTGATCCTGTAATTGATCTTGTGAAGTTGAGGGCACCAGCAACATACTCTGTCATCCCTCAGTGCCAGGAGCGCTCTTGTTTAATTGCAGGCTAAGGCGCTGGTTTTTCATGTTGCCTTTGAAAAGCCTCATTGATTTTTATACCACCCTTCATCCTTGCTGTGCTCCGTTTTAAGAGCAAATCCCTTGTGTCGAAGTTGCCCAGAATGTAAAAGTATGAAATCTGTCAGCGCTTTTCACAAGGCTTCCAGGTGCTATCCAGACACGTTAACACTCAAGTTAAAAGTTGGGCTGTTTTTGTTTTTTTTTAAAATGTTTAAACAGAATAAGGAAGAAGAGAGGCTGTGTTACACTCTGCCAGTCTCTGTCTCATATGGGACCAGTTGAATGTGAGGTTGTGTTGGAAACACTCTGGTCAGACTGGTCAGGTCAAGGTTCATCACCACAGCTCCATCTGTGTGTACTTCCTTTGTGGGAGGAAAAACAGCATGTGTCCAATATTTTTGGATGAATCAAACGTTGAGCTGTATTTCACTGTTTTTTGGTGTCCAGCGTAGTTCTTTTTGTTCCTGATGGGGATGCATGTAGGACTCTTGTACCAGCAACACATGTTCTATACGAATACATTACATTAAATTATGAAATAATCTGAATCCAATAATCCAAACAGGGATGGTTTTTTTTTTTTTTGTTTTGTCAGGCTTTAAATTGCAGCTCAGATCCTGGCCTGGAAATATATTCAGTACATGAGGGTCTATATAGAACAAAAAACATCCTAAATGAAATTTGATTTGCATTAATTTGAGAAGCAGCTTATCTAACATTCATACTTTGAACTTGCTTTGAATTCGAAATAGGTTCTCATCATTTCCCTGGGATTGCAGCCAATTTATTGGATTCAGTTTTTTTTCCTCAGAGGCTCGGGGAGGAGGATGATCTCCAAATGTTATCACATGACACCATGTGATTGATGGACCATTAAAATGTCAGCCAGATGTACTTAAAACCACAGCTTTTAGGTTGATAAATCATGGTACAAATGGATACATAAAGCTGTTAGAAACAAATATTCCCATCTCGAGCTATCTGCAGTCAGATAGTAATGGATGTTCTATCTGATGGTCTGTCTGTCTCTGGATGTTTCTTTCTTCACATTTTCCCCTTCCCACTGTATCTCTGGACCACTGCAGTCATGTAATTACAATGGGACAGGTAGGAGTGTTCATATTTCATCTGCTGCATTCACGATAACATCTAATAATCCAGAAGCGTTGCAAAATTGGTATCTCGTTGCTCATGCATTATGAATGAGTCACTGATTGCTTTTTTGCATAGATTAGCAATCATTTCACAGAAATCTTTCTTATAAAAATGTGCCAGGAGGGTTCTATCTCTTTTTCTGAGGAGTTGAGTTGCCACATCCCGCTGCTTTTTAAGATAAGACAGATCAGGTGATACTACTTCTCGCCCTTGCCCCTCTGTTCCCTCTCTTGCTCTCTGATTTATTTCTCTATGCATATCATCATGGGGGGGATAAGTGTAATTTTCAGCCCACTTTGCAACTGATTGCTCACTTAGTGAATATATTCAGCATCTGCAGTGTTACCATGTTTGGAGCCAAGTGGCTAAGTACCACTGAGATTCTTTGGCATCAAAGTAAACATTTGACGATTCCAGAAGTGCATGGAGTGAAGCAAATCTTCTTCTTCAAAGCTCTGAGTGTGTGCTGTACATATGGATTTTAGTGACCTCTGGTTGTCCTGACTTGTAGCCACAGATTGGCATACCACATAAGAGGCTTGCATGGTCTAGTGGTTAGGAAAATAGGCTGGTGACCAGGTCCCAGTGTGAAGTCCCAGGTGAGGTTTACATACTGCTTGTGTTTCCTGTCAGGCAAATAACCTGTTTCACCGTCACAATGATCAACATCATGCAGTGAAATGTCAATTCAAATATACCTCACAGAGCACCTGAAAGATTTACTTTCATTACTGTGGGAACAATCTTTTTTTCGTGTGCACTAAACTGGGAATAGTTTAGTAGTTTTCATTGAAGGTTTTGTTTGAGTGTTTGATTTGTATCAACTTCAGTTTTACCTCTGAGTTGTTGCTGATGGAATAATGAAAGAAAAGTGTCAACAGTACGAGTGTGCACGAGGTGTGTGCGTGTGTGGATGCCTGCGCAGGGTCTCCCATCGTAACCCCTGGCCTTTGCCCCCTTCCCCCAGATGGGCAGACTCTCAGCCAAGGCCCTGTGGAGGTTGGTGCCCTCTGCCTGACAGCCCGTCACTGTGCTATAGTGGTGATTTTTTTCTGCAGGAGATGGTGTCTGATTGGGAGCAGTGTGTGAATAGCCCTGTCACACTCGATAAGCCAGCAAGACGACCTGTGACGGGGACATATGGCATGTTTGACAGGGAGAGAGGGTGCGAATCGCACTGAATGATAAAATGGTGTTTTTCCCCCTTCGGCAATGTCATGCTTTCAGGCAAGCGTGTGGACCATCGCTCACTCAAGCGGCTGACTCCGGCCTCCTTGTGACATCTCCTTCAAGGTCCTGGGTTTCTCTGCCTCGCGCCTGGCCAATTCTGACACTGTGAGCCTTTGCTGCTCACAGCTGCTCCGTTAGCTTGTCGATGTGGGGAACATAATTGGATATCAGTTTAGTTTAGTGATGCAGACTGGGAAATTCATCTTAAGAGCCTGTTTGTCAGAGCTCCTCTTAAAGCTCTCTGGCACTGCAGCCCCTCATGCTGTCTCTTCTCAGCCTGTCACACGCCTCACACTGTTGATTAATATACACGCAGTCTCATCAGACGACTCTAATTGATGGGTTCAGCCTCCTCAGGACCCTGATTTATTTAAAGGGCCATGAACACTGAAGAAAGGAAACGAAAGAGAAAGGAGGAAGGAGACAAGCAGGCTTGGATTTAAGTGTGTCGGGGAAATTATTGAGTTGAACTGCACGCCTTTCATCCTTACTGTCAGCCGGGTCTTGACTTCTGGTGTTGCAGCCTCAACTCCTATCCTGTCAAGTGTCACATTGTCAGTGTTTGTGGCCGTGACAGACAGCCCAGGTGTCACACTCAGGCTTCAGTGCACCATCAGGCACCTCTGCTCCGGTCCCCAGTGGCTCACAGTCAGAGAGACAGCACAGTCCAATAACCCCTCTCAAACCCAGCATGTCTTGCTCCCTGGGGAGTCCCCTGTGGAGTTTACTCTCTGTCCATTGGGCCAGAACTTGGAAACTCTGCCAGCGGTCACATGATCCTGCTTTCACTCTGAATGCTAATTATGAAACTCTAACTGCTGTAGTGCTACTTCCACCATTATAACGACTCTTCTTGCTGCTTCTTCCTCTAAGTTCAGCTTGTTCCTAAATTCAGTGATTTGTGTGGATGACACAGACAGAAGGTTGAATTTTAGAAGAACAGCTGATAAATGAAAGAGTTAACTGCAGTGGATCCACAGAAATCTATTGTATTGGTTTTCTTCTATGACCAGCAGCCTTACAGACAAAAAAACATTTATGGAGGTTTCAGACGTCGTTGGAAGTTATTGGGTTTTTTTTGTTTTTTTTAGGAAATACTTAATGCCAGGTAGTTAGTAATTTTAAAAGACAAGCAACTTTTTAAAGCAAAAACTCTCTGATGCAGCATTTATGTGATCTACAAGTCTGTCATTAAATTATTCACACACACTCTGTCTGGTCTCATGTACTCAATCACAGCACATGGTGGTGGAAGTAACTGTATAAGTATATTGACAAAAGTACTGTAATTGAATGAAGTTTTAATTTTTAAATAACTTGTGTTATTTTGTGTTTTTATGTCACTATATTTATTCTTCACATCATTCCATCAATATTAACAGTATGTACATATGATCAGCTTATTGGTTTAACAAGGTTGTTTAAAACTGACCTTTCTTTTATAAGTCCCAACATTTTGTCACATAATTAGAAATTTAAAAAATATGTTATTGAAATACTTTTGTGTTAATACCTAAAAGAATTGACTCACTCTGTCAACGACAAACACAGTTTAATGCTTTGAATCAACCAGAATAATTTCAATGCAACAATTCCTACATTTACAACAAATTAGTATAATTTTAAACTTCATCCCTCATGGCATCCAGTAGAAATGCAAGTTCTCAGATATCTTCATTTGTTCTTTATATGATTGCAGTTTTTTTGTTTGCTGTTCTTAACCTCAGATGTTATTTATTTTAACATGGGTCCGGCTGCAGTTGTGGGCTTTATATGTTTAATGGTGATGTATAATTTAGTCACGCTTTGGCCTTCGGCTTCTGTACATCCATAAATTGTGTTGACATTTCTCCATTTCTCAGAATTGCAATCCATGCCTGTGTGGACCCTCTCTGACAGCTGCTGTTCCACTGGACACAGTTTCAAGCTGAGCAGAGATAAGCCAGGACCTTCACTCATTGACCCTGCATCAGATTTTTTTTGTTCTGGATTCCATCAATAAGTCCTGAGTGGCAGGCCGAGCTCTCATGCAGCCGCTACACCGAATGCTAAAGCGGTCTTGGCCTTGCAGCGAGAGATGACCTCAGTGTTGTGATTGTCCTGCTGCATTGCCATCAGGGGACAAGAGGGGGTCTTTATCATACACTGCACATTAGTGGTGTGCCCTCTCTGTGTGATGATTGTTTGTTAATCAGCGGTCAGGGTCCTCAGGAGTAAAAGAAACTTTCGTCGAGTAGCCATTTTAAGGATCTGGTCTTGTTTTATTTTATGCATTTCCCTGGAAGATTATAGGGATAGCTGGCACTACAACAATAGTCATAAATATGCATTGAGCTTTGTGGAACACTAGAAACACAAAAGTGGCCATTTTGCATGATTGCATTCACTTACAGGAAGATCATACTGTTGTGAAAGCAATTTTAAAGAATTGTCAAATAAATCAACTCTTAAATTAGACAACAAAACCTGTGCTGATACAATAGTGAATTGGAGGATGTTTCTTTCACTCTTGCTGTTAAACATATTTATTTTTAAAGAAGCTATAATGAATTCAAAACCCTTTGATAGTTCAAGAAATGGTTAATAATTTCTATTGTAAGCAGGAAATAATTCAAGCCTTGCAGATTTTTTTAAAGGTATGCTGATCAGACTTTTGAACATTAGATCCTCTCTGCTGTTTTTTCCCTACTTGTGATCACTTTCAATAAATGTGTAATAAAGAGAGAAAAAAAATCACTATCACTGAGGGTGAACACTAAAGTATTTAGTCCTCATCTGTAGTCATGAGGGCATCAGCATTGATGAGCGTGGTCAGGGTCACAGCACTTAACTTTCTAAAGGAGGACCAGTGCTTGTAATCACATAATATGTATGATTTCTCATTCAAGTGGAGCTGACATTCGGCAAATGCAAATGATTTCGTGGACTGTGAGGCTCTCAGTGTTTTGCTCTTTGTATGCTTGTTATGATGTATGTTCCCATTATGTAAAGCTTGCCAGATGCCGGATGTTTTGCTGAAGCTGGATGAATGATTGATAAAATATTGATTATTATTTTTTAGCGCAGCATGTGGACTGTTATGCTGCAGTAAATGTTCAATTTTCCTGTGTTCTGCAGTTCAAAAATTGAACCCAAGGGGATTGTGAGCGAGCTGCAGCCCCTCTCTGCGCTGTCTCTCCCCCTCTGTAATTAAGAACAACATTTTGTGTTAGATTATAGGGAGACCCATCGTGCCATTGAACTGGTCTGCCTGATTAATAAAAGGCAGCTAATTTCAGTGGAGGAAGGCAGCGCTCCAAAATGGCTCCTAATTACACATTAGGAGTGTGAAAGGCTCCTGCCCCTCCGGCCTCAATCCTCCACCCGACGCACAACCCCTCCCCAGCCGGGATGCATGTGCTGGCCCACAAGAACATTAACGCTGCTCCCAGGAGTGCCTAATTCCAGCCAACCCGTCGGCACAATCAGTGGCAGATGTCAGGAATCGAAGATGATGAATTATGAATATCCCGGAGATGTGGATAGGATACCGGCGTTGGGGGAAAAGGATTTCTTTTTTTCTGTGCCATTTTGGGCAGTCAAATAAGCAGGCAGATTCAGGAGGAGTGTGCAGCGGTTAGAGTGATTGATTTCTATTTGTCATTATAAATGGGGTCCGACTGAAATTGGATGTTTTAGTGAAGTCGTCAAGGACTTTATGAGTTGGAGGGGCTGTCTGACAGTGTAGGGACTGTGCCTGACTGTGATAGCAGTAATGACTTCCTCTTCTCCCTCCCCTGGGTGGTCAACTCAAGGGCTCAGGCAGCTGGGAATGATGTCCCGGAGAGGGCAACATCAACCTCTCAGTGCACAGCATTTGCATGGCTACATGATTACAGCTGAAATGGAGGAGGTGTGGTGAGAGTAGGGCTGGGGGTGGAAGGTGGTGACAGTAACAGCTGCAGAGAAGGGGACAGGAAATGGAGAGCAGTTGTTTTTGTTGCCATTGAGCCAGATCCATGGAGGCCTGATGGGAATGTTTTGATCAGAAAGAACTGATATCTCGGCTCCAATGTATAATACAACTTTGCTTGATGTGATTACATCTCCATAACTTGCAGCTGTTTTCAAGCCTGAGTGTAACTGTGCTCATTTCTAATAGATTGTTATCCAGGACCAGATCAAGTATATTGGTTTTAAGCAGGAGGCAGGTGCAGGTAGCTTAAACTCTGCTGACCTTTAAACATACCCTTTTCATATGAATAGAGGAGAAGCAGTGGACACTATCTGCTGTATCCAGGGACCTTGAGACGCGCTGATGGAATTGGATTCCTTGTCAAAACAGATGTCAAACTGATGCTGTGGTCTATTACTGACTGACCAGTCGACTGATGGGCTGGCTGTGGATATGTGAGCGTACACCTGGACATCTGTGGGGGGGTCACAACCGTGGTGAGGTTTGAGCCTGGGGCAGGCTGCCAGGCCAGACTTCACCTTGCCACCTCGATTGAGCCCACAGTACATTTCCTCAGCCTTCCTGCCATTCATCACCACACCATGACGGGCAAATTCATCTGAGCAGGAAAGAGGAGCTAATCCTCTATATCTGAGACAGTGATAGACTTGCTGCTCCACAGGACTGCTGCAGGACCAATGAAATTTAGCCTAAAACTGCTGTGGGGGTTGACAGGAAATTGGCCTTGCCAATCATATGCAGCAACCCAGTGTTGTACCGCAAGCCTCAAATTTAATGTCAATCTAGGCAGCATCTGTTCATTTACACTGGCCTATTTTCATAATGCAACTCTTTCCATCTCTGACTTTGACTGCAAAGTTGTTGCTTTCTCCGACATGGTGCAGAGATTAGTGCAAAAAAATGTTTTGAATCCATAATGCGGGACATTGGAGATAAACAGCAACCTTATGTCCATAGTAGAGGATCAAGTATATATTATTTTAGATCTCTCCAACTCTCTATGTGGCTGTATTGATGTAATTTCAACCCATTTTCCTGATGAGTGCCTCAGTTCTGACGCCCACACAGCTTCTCATAATCGCAGCGGTCAGCATATAAGTGGGCTCTCCACCAGCAACTCAGCAATATTGAAAAGTGAAAATCTATTCATCAACATGTTTTTCCGTTAACTACATCTGAATGCAGAGTGGAATCCCCAATAGGGTTGAGTCATTACTTTCAGTAAAATAACTCCATTAAATAAGAGCGAACACAAAGCTGTCCCCCACACGCTGCCTCTACTTTTCCCTGAGCTGCAGTCCCTCCTGCTGTCTCTCAGAGCTCTGGGTTCAGAAACACTAATACTGTCTGCCAGTTCAGTTCTACATAGATTTGTGAGGAGACCAGGGGTGATCATTTCTTCCCCTTTTTTCTCCCCTCAGGTGACACTCTGAAATATATTTTGTGTGCCCTTTCACTTCAGACGAGCTCAGTGTGGAGGAAGCCCAGAGGAGACTAATGAGAGAGCGCAGGGGTATGGCTCCGTCTGCATCCATGCCTCATTTTTCTTGATTTCAGCCGCTTCAGTGTCGGCATGGGCTCCTGCTGGTCAGGTGATGGCGGTGCCAGCTGGTGCATCCAGCTCGGACGGACAGCGATTCATTTCCCCCAGCTGGTGATTTATGGCACGGCAAAGCGAAGAGAAGCTGGTGTGCATGGCACCAGGCCGCCTGAGTTAGTGCACTGTCCGGCCCCGTCATGCTTTACCACACAGCGGGCTGGACTGCCTAATTTACCCTGGCAGACAGTCACATATATCACACCCCGTCTGGCCAATGAAGATTGGTGGTGTTTGAAAGGGTCTGTATACACAGTCGATTTTACCCACGTGTTACACCCTGCCCAGCATTGCACCAAGGAATATTGTTTTTCTTTTTCTCTCCTTCTTTGTCTATTTGATCTTTCATGCTTCATTTCTGCACCTCTTTTTGTTCTCTCTCATCTCTATCTTTTTCTGTCGCACCCTCTCTCAGTGTGTGGACTTAATGTGAAGTGACTGTGTTGGAGGGAGGCCCTCTCTCACTGGACTGGCTCCTGAGGACTGTGCCCTTCTGTTCAGGGAAACTGGGGGAGGTCACAGTAGGTAGCTCCCTCGAGCCATGGCGTATTAATGCCTGGGCTGACCTCGGTGATAAGAAGGAAGCTTCGGGCGCATGTTTGATTCATGAGTCCATCCTCAGTGGACCCTGGGGGGCTTTTTCCACTGCTGTCCTTTTACTGGCAGGGTGGAGGGTTGCTGCAGGGGAGATCAGTCCTGTCTGTCACAGAGAGGTTGGGGTATGATAAAGGCACAGGGCTGGGAGTGGGCCAGAGCACACAGATCGGCCCCTGTGTTGGACACAAGCAATGACTTAATGGTGGGTGGTGATGTGACGGCCAAGTGTTGAGGGATATTAGAATGGATATCAGTGATGGGGCCTGACATCATGAGCACCTCACCTGCCTGGAGGAGGGTTTGTTCAGAAGTGGAATGTAAAAGTGAGTTGAAGGGCACTTGGCGGCTCCACTTTTTTCAGGTTTTTTGTTTTTTTTTGTGCTCGCATTTTACATTTTCCACTCTTTCAAAAAATATTGGATGTGTCTGAGGGCTGGCAAAAAGGAGTTAGATGGCTCAGATGGGGTGGAAGATGGGGGTTTGTGGGAGTAAGCCGACACAGTTTCAGTTCCAGCACATATCTCCAAATTACATCCTCTGGAGTTTGGTTAAGGATTACTCCTGTCTAATCCTGACAAATGCTGCAGAGTGAGACACATCTCTGACAACAGAGCAACTACACAAGCTGCGATGACCATGGTGATCGGTTTAAATAAGTGCAGGGTACAGAGCACATTCGCACACACGACACAGGAAGCTGCATGTGCCGTGAGGAAAATGTGGACAGCTTGATTAACAAATTAAAAATGTGCAAAAGCAGAATCGCAAGGTTAAATTCATGGGAAAGTCAGTGGATTTTTGTACTCTCTAACTAGACAGTGAAACATCTACGTTGTGCAGAATGTAAGTATTCAGGCCATGGTTGCATGCCTTCATCAGAAATGGTTTTCTAAAAGCCCAGATCTGGGTAATTACAGTGCAGAGAGAGAGAGAGGCACATCCTTGAACAACAGTATCTTGCCAGACACTTCAGAGCTCCTAATGCCAGCTGTTTGAATATGGCGATGTAATACATAATCCTGATTTGTGTTCCTTTCAGTCACCAAAAGATCCGTACATGCCTCAAAGAAACTTGTCAAGGCTTTTCAGCGCACATTGCCTTCTCACAATCAAGTCGATGCTTGTCAACCCTACTGCTATCAAAATAGTCACAGCAGGGAGGGGCAATCCACTTTTCACACATCCCATTGCTGTCACCTCCTTCTGCCCATCACTAATCTTTAAAAGCTATTTGCAGTTTTAATATAGATCTCAAATCCCGTTTCCCTTTCTCTCTTCTGCTCATACACACACACACACACACTCACACTCACACACTCATTGTTCTTCTTTTGTGGTTTGCTGGAGAGCTGAGTTTGGTGGGTAGAGCAAGCCTTCTCATTCCTCTATGCGTTCCCATGGTCTTGCTTTTGTTTTAGCTAAGCTGGTGCCCCCGGATTAAAGGGAAAATAATCCTTCCTTCATTGTTGTTTTTGTTTTGAAAACCTGCTGAAAAGCGATCTGTTGATTTTTCTCTCATCTTTCACAGATTAAGTTTAAATTGAACGATGAAAGGAGAATTTTCTGGTAATGTCTGTTTATGTTTGTGCACGCTAAGGCAGCGGTAACGTCGACGCCGCGTTTCTTCTGCTGATTTGGTTTTGAACGCGGTTAAGTGAAGGAGCGCTACAACCTTTTCCAATTTGACAATGTGTAATGCACATTTGCTGTGAAATGTACTGTATGTTTAATTCATACAATCTCTGATTCATATCCACTTGAATTATTGTCTGGCCCAGAAGCCAAGCTACCCATTTGTGTCAGATGGCAGACTAATGGTGATATTAATGAAGTCATTGCTTTAGTCAGAAAATCAATAGTCACTCGAAACAGTCAATGCAAGCGAGTGGGCTTGAATGGTGACCTAGTTCCCATGTAATGACAGCTCCTAACCCATTCTGTATTGTTTGATGCTTGCAACATCTGCTACCTTACTGCCGTACAATCATATTTATGCAACAAAACACAGTAGAATACAATGCACGGCAGCACAGAGTTTATGAAGAGGAATTGGGGCAGCTGTAATTTCTTTGTTTGTATGTGACAATCAACACTGCCAAGCAAAAATGAATTTGCTGATGCTTCACACGACTAGTAATAGCAAAATTATTCCACATCATTAGCTGTGAAAAATAGCTCCAAGAGACATCTACCCCAGTCTTCTTTAAGCCACAGAAGGCAGGGGCCAAGTGGGGCCAGGAGGTTAACCTGGGTTTGGTATTAAACAGCCCGGCTGTTATTGTTGGGTCTTCTGAGTCTGTAAAAGACCCAGCAGCGTTAGATTTGGAGTGGGGCCATGCAGAGGTCAACAGACCAATGAGGAGAAGGTGAGGGGGCTGTATACCAGCTCTGGTTCCTGCTTACAGAAGCAGCCCTGCGCCTCACTGACATCAGTCAAAACTCATGACTGTGTTATATCTGTTGTGTTGTGTTGTGCGCTCTGCGATGAATAGGCTTCGCATTCAGCCTAACAAAGAGTCTTGGCATGCATACAGGAGCAGGAAGTGGGAATTCTAATACTGCTTTATCATGGGCAATAAAAGAAGACAATATGAGCTGTCCCCTCTGAACTGGTTTCGTGAACAGTCACATCCCTATCTTCTGTACAGAGACACTCCCTGCAAGTCATTTCACAGAGAAGACATTTTTTATGTTTCCTCCAAAGTGGCTTACAATGGCATTAGTGCATATGTGTTTCAGCACTGATAGCTCCAGTCACAATCAGTCAGTGTAAATGTAGCAGTGTCATGTGTTTTGTTTTCCCTGGAGTTACCACACAACACATTTTTAAAATGAGAGCTATTTCTTCACACCCCCTACTTTTGTAACTAATAATAGTGATATTAAATCACAATAAAACTGAGAGAGTTTGACTTGTCATAAGAAAACCACAGGCATTAAGTAAGAAATTTTACACCTGTGCGTTTCCTGCTGTGACATGACGTCTTCCATGAAAATAAAACTGTTTGTAGGATTTATTTTAATTTACTCTTTGGTTGTTCGCATTTAACTTGTCAAGTGACTACATGAGATTATCAGTGCACCCAACCTTAGCTGATGATTGAAGTATCACGAGGAGGTATGACAGCAAGTGATCATCCCTGGACACCGTTCTTTCAAATCTAACACATCAATCCAAACTCCTCCACAGTTGTTCAGTTGGGATGAGACTGCAGAGGTCACGTCATTTTCAAATTCACTGACGTTACATCCCCTCCATGGACACATCTGCATTTGTTATGTTTTCTCCACTTTTTCCACTTTTTTTTTCTGCATGTAACAAAAGAAACAAGCAAAACAAATCTGAATGTAATGAATTAATTTCTGCCAGATCAGGCCTCAAATGTGTGGTTCAGCAGACATACAGGACACTGGATGTAGTGATGACGTAAATGTTTATATACTGTATGTGTACTGTTTGTAGTGTGTACAGTACACAGTGGTTCTGTGTATTAGTATACGTACATGAATGTGACTTGTATATCCACATTGGGTGAGCACATGTTGTTGCTCAGGTCTACAGTAAGAACAGTGACTTTAAAATGTGAGGCGCTTAATAATAATGATTGTTTGTGCACAAAGAGCCATAATCTGTGTCTGTGGGGCGAAGTGAGGAGCGCTGATGCAAGTCAGCATCTCTTCTGTGGGCTGTAGAGCAGATGCAACTAAAATGCTGTTACCAGAGACAGCCTGGTCCTCGGGCTAAGCTCAAATACCCAAATGCCAACCCCCCATTCCCACCTCCTCACCCCTTCAGCAAAACTTCCACATTTTAATCCAATAGTGTGCACAGAGCTCAGGGAAATGATATTTAGGAGACAATGAGTGCCCTGCAGAGAAAAAGAAGGGAGGGGGGATTAGAGTGTGTCTCTGAAGTGGCTTTGACTCCCCTACTGATGGAGAGTAATTAAAGCAGCCTACTGTGTTGTCGATGTAGCTAAAGGGGGATAATAATGAAACATCACAGCTCATAGAGCTTGGGCCTGCAGCACCATACTTTGGCCTCGAGCCCTGATTAGGAGCACAGTCACTATGTAGGTTGTTTCTAGACTTAATACACATGCACGTCAAATGCAACTGCTTTCTAATGTTAGGTTTTGTTATGTACATTCAGAACAAATCGACAGCGAGAAAGTAGCTGAAGCTGCTGCTGAAGGGTCCGACAGTCTGATCGAATGACACAAACTGTCTGCTTCAACTGGGCTGAGAGGACATTGGTAAAAATGAACTTGCACTTATCTAAGGTCGCTATTTCCTCACAAACCAATTACACACCAAACAGTGTAAAGTCTGTGACTCATCCTCATCGCCTGACTCTTCTTATCTTCCTTTAAGATAATCTGCCGAGCCCTAAATGCCACCGCTTGCAACTTGAAACATGTCAGTGTGCTCAACAAAGTGTATCGTTGAAATAGCATGAAATGAAATGGATGACTGACTTACACACAGTGTCCAGGCTCTGAGCTGTAGCGTCAACCAACACCTGCGCTCTCCTGTCTCCTCTGTGCAGGTTACTGAAGGTCACAGCAGCTGTTTGGTCCTCCTTTGAAATTTTTACTGAAACCCAAAGAAAGGTTTTTGCTTTTGGACGCCCTGGCTGCTAAAGCGTCTCTGTATGTCTGCAGTGAGTCATTGTGTGTCATGATGTGTTGTCTATCATTCAGTTCGGGTTTTTTTGGCTTAATATTTGTAACATATTGATTCACTGGTGGTTATATAGAATTTAAAGTAAAAACCAATAACACCACAAGACACTGATACAGAGAAATTAAAGTTTTTTTTCTAACTCTGAATGATTTGTTGTTGCAGCAGCAAAGAGTCAAGAGTAAATAAATCACAATAAAATTGCGACCGTGGTCAGAAACAGGTGTTAATACATAAACAAATAACACTAAAGCAGAAAGGAAAACTGGAATTTGACTGTAGTGAATCACAGTTACATTTCTAACTGATATAAATTCAGCAACATTTAGTTTAATTTGAATGGAGCACAATATTATGTTTCCAAGTTTGGGATCCACATAAATTCTGTTCAGTGCATTTATTCAAATGTATTCAGCCTTAGTGCTGTTTTTGTGTTTTGGCCAGTCCCACAGAAGAAATCCTTATATTCCATATTCATCAGGATCAAATGAGGATCATGTCTGTACTTTTGTTTTTTGTTTGTTTTGTTTTTTTTAAAAATGTAAATAAATGAGTAAACCACAAAACAACACACCCCCTTCATCACAGTACTGAATGTACTATATAGGGACAACAAGACAATGCATTGGAAGATAAAACAGATATTTGTAATTACAGGGTTGTCCCCGATTAGCATGTCTAATTTTGGACATTGTTCCTCATTCCCTTTATGAGGTTTTTTTTTGTTTTGTATGATGTTGTTTACATTAGCCTAAGCCTCCACCTCCCCCCTCCCCGCTGCACCCTCTAACTCATTTACCATTATTGAGGCTCAGGGTGACAGGTTAATTGAAACATTATAAGAGGAGCAGGCCTGTTTCTCCACATCTATGACTGACAAGATTTTATTGGTAGAGAAAGACTTAGCCGGAGAGTGCAGGGTTTTTTTTGCACAGGGTTAAACAGTGGAAAAGACAACTGCAAGTGAAAGACAGTTGCAGAAATTTTTTACCTCGTCTATTTCTGTCAGAATCAATAATTACCTTCTGATCATGAGTGGTCTGGTTTGGAAACCACTCAGAGCACATTACAGCAGAGATCACAGCTACAGAAAGAAACAGCTGGGATAGAGCTCACTCTGCCCAGACACATGTGGATAATGCATCATTTTCATTCCAACTCCCATGCGTTTGCCCAAGTTAGAGGCTATAGAGCAAGGGTGGAGAAATTGGCAGATGTTAAATTAAGCATGGAGTGAATACATAATGAGTTATTAAGGCAGGAAAACATGTCCTAAATATGGTGATATTTTGCACACAGATCCCAAATGGTCAAAAGAATCTCTCTCAAAGCATCGACCCCTGCGGTGGTCCTGGCAGGGGAGAGGAAATGAGAGGGATGGATTGTGAGTAGGGCAGTTCTGGTGCTTTTTGAATTTTGGATTTCAGCATTTGGGTCAAACTTTACCTCGGGTCTTGCAACCATCTGCTCCTGGGCTCCTGGCCAAGGCCACAGGGCGGGGTTCTGGTTCTATCAGGATCTATAAAGAGGCCTTATAGAGCTCAGTATATCCCTGTGATGTGCCCTCTTCATACCCTGTGTTTCAGGTGTTTTCCCTTTTTAACTGCATCCTCCAGGGAGCCAGCTTTAAAATGGATGATTGCCTGCGACCGTCGCATTAAAAGCATTAATCCCGCTCTTATCAAGCAGGGAATGATGAATTAGGAGCGTCAGCTCTGGGCTCACCTTTGTTGTCATTTGAACAGAATCAAAGCTTTAAATCACAGGGCTGCACCTGGTAATAGGAGGGGGGGTGGCGTTCTAATACTGTGTGTGACAGAGCCGCATTGCTTCCAGCTGATTTAATAACTCCAGAAGGAGGGGGTGGTGCTGGGCTAAATGAAAATTTAAGCAAGGTTTTAAAATATATGACTATGGGATGAAATGGCAGTTGCCCTCATTTCTCTTCAGTTAGTGTTCTTTTTTTCCTTGCTGTGTACAAGTCAGCTGAATCTGAGCTGTCATTCAGTCTTTGTCAGGCCAGTTTTAATAAGATTTGTAACAATGCACCACTTCATGTGCTCACTGTATGATACTCGCTTTCCCTTTTCCTGCTGGGGTCAAAGGGAACTGAGGTTTTCTTTTAAAAGATCAGACCAACTGGCTGATGTTGTTGACAAGTTTCCAGTGGTGAAGGCCTTGTTAAAATCAAGTTTGATTTGTTTAGAGGTGCAGCATGTGTCAGCACAGGAGCAGAAAACATATTCTACTAAGGGCTAGGACTTGTAGTCTCTGTAACACTGAGCTGCTCCAGCACTATTTGCAACTTACAATAATAGCAGGTCACACTGCTCTTATGACGCAGACTACTGATCTGATACAAAATATGGCGTAAATCTTACTGACGGCATGCTGAATGGGTGTTTAATTTAATACTTTACAGTCTTTTCACATCATTTTGATACCAAGGTGGGGGAGTGCAGCAATTGAACATGACAAAACAAATCAGCTGAGGCTTTTTATGTGTACATGTTTGCATATTTTAATGAAATTAAATTGTTTATGAGGAACATTTAAGCAGCTAACCCCTTTTCTTGTTTATGGAGTGCTGCCATGTATTTATGATAAAAACTGGCATGGAATTAAGCAGCTGCTTTAATGAGAAACGACAATATAACTCTGTTGTTAAAATTATTTTTACAATGTTCGTTTCAGTTAATTCTCACATCAAAGCAGCTCATTACATTTTGTTAATTAGACCTAGAATAATTGACCCTTATTTGAAAATGTAGGAATATGAAAGTAGGTTTCTGTTCATTGAAATGTGGGTTGAACCTGAATAGCTGAGCCTTTCTGCAACATCTGAAGCAGCTAAAGGTGATTTTCCACTTTCTAAATTATATTATTATTCCCCTGTCCCCCATCTTCTATACTCTTCTTATTTTTCCTCTTTTTTCTCCGGCTCTGTCATTTCTTTTCTGAACACCCACAAGGTCTGTAAAGCACTCAGCCAGCTCAATCCATACCCTTCAAGTAGCATGGAGACTACTCTCCTTTGAGTCTGTAAATGCTGCAGAGAAATATGTGAAAAGACAGTTATGTTGCAGTGAATATTAATGGCTCTTTGAGTGCTTGCTCCCTGGTAAACAGAAGGATTGAGTTGACATGTACCCAAAGACATAATTTAAATCTGGGGAGGTCACAGGAAACATTAGCAAATTATCTACCCAATGCCTTCCCAGATCTCCCGGCAGATAATGGAAAAGCCAATCTATTTGGCTGATCGGTATCTTATCGGAATAGGCTGAGAAAAGCTCACAGTAATTTCACTTGATATGATAGAAGATTTCCCTTCACTTTGAGATTAGGTTTGCCTCAGGGGCCTGTGCTATAATTGTAAGCCTCTAACAAGGTGAAACATTTGTAGAATTCACAACTATATTTTTCATGCAAAGAGATGTCAGCACCGTGTGAGATGTATATGTGCGGATGAACATACGTGTTATGTGGTTAATACTGAAGCAGATCCTGGGTGGTGCTAATCGGTCATATGTAATATTTCATTTAAAATACCAAATGTTAATGTCTCAGTTCACATCCCTTGCAAATTACTTTTGTCATTTTAAAACACAAACTATTAATACTGCTGTGATACTGTTAGTTATACTGACTGAAGTGACTCATATTCATAACTATTTATTTTCATGCTCATATTGACAGCATGTAATAAGAATAACATTATACAGCTTTGCCTTGGCAGTGGTAATTTGAGCTAAATCCTAATGTTAAGCAAGTGTAATGTTACACTGTCACCATCATAGTACACAACTACCTAAGAACTGCCTGACATATACAATGTAAGTAGTATTGGGGAAACAAATCTGGCTAAAGTTGCTAACAAACTGGAAATAATAATTCATGCTCAATACATGTTTTTTTGCACATTTAAACTCTTTTAAAATACAACTACAAGAAGTGTATATTTTCAGTAAAATTTAAAAAGACACCCTGCAATACATTTGTTAAAATATTGTTTAAACTTCCATAACAGTAATAAAGTATGCATAGTTTATTTTTATAATAATCATACTCAAGTTTTAGTGTAGCATTCCCATTCAGTATTTTTATACGTTTTGCCAGGAGACATGACATGCATCACATTTTTAGGATTTCAGGTATCTGCTCACCAAGGTTCACCTCAAGGTTCACCATTTTCCTGCACACCTGGTGCAGTTTATAATACAAGCCGGACAGGTGGCACATTGAGCTGGGTTGTTCAGTTCATCTTTGACAACACTGTCCTCCAAAATGTTAACAGCTTTTGATGAGTTCAGGTGGGAGGAAGTCAGGTTTTAGACCTTATTTTCCTAAAGGTACAGAACATAAACATCCCTGAAGGCGTTTTCATTCCCAGTATCTGAACAGTGTGAGCGACTAAGTTAAAATATTACCAGGTAATATTTGCAAATAAGCGCTGGAGAACAATAGAGAACGTTTTGTTTGCTCAGTGTTTTGCATAATCGCTAGACAATAATAGCTTAAAATGTCAAACAAAATAAAGTGTCGCCTCTTAAATAAGTTAGAAGCACCTTCAACAAAATTGGTATGCAGCCCTTGGGAGACAAAGATGTAAAGTGTACTTTGTAAACATCATACACATTAACTTAACTTCATTCCTCCCAACAACAAACGTACCAACCTTTTCCTTTCGCATTACAGTCAAACAGTTCAGACTAAACTCACCAAATGTCAAAATACTACTTCACTCCAGCCTCTGGGAACCAAACATTTGTCCAAAATGTTCTGACACCAGTTGATATTTCTGTCTGAACCACAGCGATGGACAGATGGATGGACTGACGCACTGACATTGTCATCTATACAGCCACGGCATTAACATGGCTGAAAATGTGAAATCCAAAACAGATGGGAGGGTAGATAGATGGATGGATAAATGGTTACACGAAGAAAAAATGAATTGTTAATTTAATGATAATGTTATCCTCCGTGTAGCCAAAATATCAGACCAATCTGTATAAATTATGTTTTACTATCATTATGGGATAATTTGCGGTAATAAATACTTGCACTTGCTGTTGGTAAAGCAGTTGTCTGTGACCTTACAGATGTGGAAATGAGCCATCAGCGAACTTGAAGCCATCTGTTGCACATCTGTAGATTAAAGATCCGTTCACATCCAGGGGAAGCTCTGCAGAGGGAGGGAGATGGAGAGGCAGAGACCGACTGAGGGGAATTTTGCCCTAATCTTCTGTCTATCCAGTCAGATTCCATCAGACTGGTTTCTGCCTCATATTGCTCTGGCCTCTAAGGTTTTGTTTTAGTTAAGCCCAGCTGAGCTACCTTCAGAAACGGTGGTCCACCTTGACAGGAATGAGCTCTGACAGCTGTGGCTGTAAAGTGGAAACAGATCCGTAGCTCTCTGTATGGCCTCTGGAATTCCTCAGCTCTCTGAGGCCAAATCGGCTGTCCTTTACACCAATCGATCCGAGACCATTGATCCCCCCCTCCACCACCACCACCACCACCAATTTAATTTGCTTTCTTGGTTTGATTAGTAATGACTTACAGAGCCCTTTGTTCTCCATGCAAAAAACTTTAAACAATTCTTTTGATGTATTATCAGATTTCTTCTGCGCTCTTTCATGTAAGAACCTTAAAAATTCATGGGTTACGACCCCACCCGCCAGAGAGGAGCATGTTGTGCCCTCTGGTGATCAGTGGGAATTGGAGGAGCTTGTTTTCACCTCACCACAGTAAATCCAGCAGCAGAGGTCATCAACTCTACAGACGCTCATGAAAAGGCGAGCAGGCGGCTTTCTGCTGTTTTCCCTCTAACTATTGACAAACATTTTGGTTACAAATGCTTGAGGAAACAGATTATTCTGATTATTTTTAAGACATATCTGTGTATATAATTACTGAATATGTTTGGTAAACATCATTTGATAAATATGATCACATAATATAGTCTCAATCAGCTCTGGTAGACGGTTAAAATTTGTGTTGTTTCTGTATCATAACCAATTACAATTAATTTCAAAGAAAAATCAGATAACAGATAAATCTACTAACACCAACATTATTTGAATTGAACTCTGTTAGATGTTTTTATGATAGGAAATGATGTGCATGCTTTGAACACATCCGACAGACACAGATCAACACAAGCACCCTACTGGAGATGTGTCTTATCACCTGATGTGAGTATGTTCAATACTCATCCCACCTTAAAGTAAAGTATAAAGTATACATCAATATTTGTTTATGACTTTAGGAATGCTAACTAGCCTGCATTCATGAAATAAATGTTTGATTTACCATTGTGAAAAACGTTAACATAATGCCTGTGATGATGAAAAGGCCTGTAATTTCAACTTGAATAGGTTGCAGTAACATTAGAGAATCATATCAGTGACATTTCTGAAAAATGCAGGGGCTGAGAGCATCAAGAGCGTACGTACAAAAATAGCCTACATTACGGAGACCAGCCCTGCATGCCATGCTCTCCACTCAGTGTAACCTCCTCCCACTATGTGGTGCACAGAGACCTCTGAGGTCACAGCTGCAGCATGCGGGGGATGTCAGGGCAGGCCGGGTGGAAACCTGGGCCTGAGAGGAGAGGGTTTGTTAAAGGGAAGATTTAGAGACTTGCTGTCAGGATGAAGGGCTGGAAGTGAAACTTGCAGCAAAACAGGCTTGTGAGCAGAGCCCCCCTGCAATGACCCTGGGAGTTTAAATCATGGACTGTACCCCTAAAAAAAAAGAAAAAAGAAAAAAGAAACCTTTGTACTAATCAAGAAGGTATGATGGATGCCAAATAATTCATGACATCTTGGTGGGGTTACTTTTTCCTTTACAACCCCAAAGATGTAAACAGGTATTGCAGTGACATATTGCAAGAGATTAGAAGATCCAGTAATGAAAAGGGGAGATGGTATCAATAAAATGTCTATACAGCAGACGTTAAGTCAGATATTTCACCAAGCTTAGCATAAACCAGACTGGAAGTCGGGGAAACAGCCTAGCAGCATGTCCTTCCTAACACAGCACGAATTGTCACTTTTTCAAGATGTTGCAACATGTTACTTTTGAGCTTTTGTGATGCTTCCAGGCATACATTTTTTTTTACTTTGAAGAAAGCCAGGCAAGATTTCTCCTGCTTCTAGTCTTTATGCTAACTAAATGTCAAACAAAAGGAGTATTTTGACATTTTGGGAAATATGTTAATTTGATTTCATGCCATTTCTAGTGAAGATTAATACCACTGTCGAGTCTGCATGTCAGAAATAGCTTAGCTTCCCATAAAGATTGGGTGCAGTGGGGAACACTTAGCCTGGCTGAGCCTAAAGGTATGGAAAACATATACCAGTGGATGCATGTGTCTCTGTTGGAGAATCCTCTGAAAAACCTTATTGTAAAAGTGACTGAGCCAAGAAACCTTTTGTTGTTTTACACTTCAGTTATCGTACTTATTAAACAAAGAAGATGGACATGTTTCTCATTCAGTTTTGGTGCCATTGGTAATTCATAATAAGCTATGCTAACCACCCGTAGGCTCTAGTTTCACAGTTATATCAATCTACTCTACGCTCTAATCTACCAAGAAAAACGACAAAGATAATTATCAACACAACAAGCTATTCCTCCAAGGCTGTACCTACAGGTCAGACCTGAGCTCAGCATCAAGGATCTCAACAAATCAGCAAACAAATAAGACAAACAAGAAGAGCATGTGCCATTTTATGCCTCAGGGCACTGAAAGCCCGTTATAGATATTACACAGCCTCAGAATATATGCAGAGATCATGTGTATATTTTTCAGAAAAGTTTTAAAAAGACAACAGATTTTATTTTTCACTTTCATATTTAGTTTGAACTGACTTAATGATTTCTACAATTTATTACCTCATCAAATTATTCAATAATAATTGTGCTGCTGTCAATCCCACTAAGCAAAGCCTGTAAATTCAGTATACAAATTATGTTTGATATTAAGCTGATTATTAGCATTAAGACTAGTAACAGTATATTACATGGCAAAAAAAAAACAAAAAACTACTTGGATTTTTATTCATCTTTGTTGCAATGATATCACCACCTCAGTTCATATATCAGAGCTGACAGCGCTTTAACTACCAGTATGTAAGAGTCAGATTTCCATATGGAGCGCTCCTGATGGGAAATAAAGGAAAGGCACGTAACCTCTGGTGTGTAAATGTGAATGTTTGCCCCGAGTCATTTGCTTGCCAACAGACATGAAGACTCGGGGGAAATGAGGTGTGACACACGGGCCCACACACGCCAGGTTGTGGCAGTTGCTGCTTTGATGATTCTGCGAGCTTATGGGTCTCCAGGTGAAACGCAACTCCTCGTCCCAGACGTTGACTGTAAATATCCGACTGTTGTCTACACCACAGAAGTAGGGGTTTGACTTTCCCTTCACACCCTTTCATGCTATTTCACCTTATGTGTTATTCACAGTCTTCCCGAGAACGTTGCCGATTTGTTGCATTATAAAGCAACAGCTCAGTAGATTTTTATCCTTTGTTTTGGGCGCATCGGCCTGTCTGCGTGGAACAATGGGTGGAGATCGTCTCTGATTATTTAGAGACAGCTGATAATTGATTACGATATTTGAGCTTGGTCTGCAGCTGCTCAGTAGATTACAAACTCTGTTGGGCAGCCGGCTTCATGATAACCCCACACCTGGCCTGATGCTGAGATACAAACAAAAGCAGCCTTGATCAGCCCGAGATACCCCAGCTTAAAATCAGCTGAAGCACAATAGTTGGGAACAACAAACTTCTTGGAGATGAAAGCAGCATGTGTTTGTGAATTCTCAAATATCAAAGGCAACCTATGCCTGTTCTATACTTGTTGGTATATATATAAGTTTATATAAGGTGACACTGGTAATAAAACCAATTTGTTTTCAATCAAAAAGAACATCTTGTTCTGAGGCTCCTGTGTGATTTCAGAAACAGGGCTGGATTATTCTCCTATCCTTGCCTTCAAAGTATGCTTCAATAGCGCTGCCTCACTCACAGGTGTCAAAAGTACAAGGCCTTCGAATGCACACTGTCACATTCTCTCTTTCTGTCAAATTATTTCTCTCTGTCTTTGCACTTTGTTTGCCATCAAAAAACATCAAGCGGAGCCCATGTGTTGTTTTCAGGCTTCTGTTTGTTTGTTTATGTGATTGCGTGGTGTTTTATGTGCACAGTGGGCGCTCACAAACACATAGTAAAGCTGGTGATGGCTTGTGATGGCCCGATTGATTTCTGTCAAAAATAAAGCAAGTGAGAGTCCGTGCTGAGACAGCGGGTGGGGAATACTGTTAATAGCAGAGCCGCCATGACAGACTCCACTCAAACACCTGTGGTGACTATTTTGCATATTGAACGCACACATAGGCAGAGTTAATAAAGCACAGCATAGCAATTGATACAGGATGTGTTTATTTTATTCACATTCAATACAAATAAAATTCTTGACCTTTTGTCCAAACCTTTCCCCTGAACAGCAACTGTCCAATAAATAACTCTGTCTCAACTCTGTGACTGAAAAACAAAAAACAAGTCTTATATTTTAACAGCCACAAGAAATTACCGTATTTTCCGGACTATAAGCCGCTACTTTTTTCCGCCGCTTTGAACTTAAACACCAGTGTTTCTCATGTATCATCAGCACGAAGTTCGTTAGCTTTTTACAAGCTAGCAAGCTCCGTGCTGCCGATACATTTAGCGTCGTCACATCAGACCCTGTCAGAGTGGACCACATGAAACTGGTCAAATAAATTCAATAGCGACTTATAGACAGGTGCACTCAATAGTCTGGAAAATACGGTACTTTTAAAAACATGAATGTGAGGATTTGTTTCCAGGCACGACGGGAAGAAGCTAATCCATGTTTTATTTTTTTCCACCCGCTCGGTCATGTACCCTCAGGTCAAACCTTTCACATAACTTCCAGCCAATCCAGTCTCCAAGACATTATGTTTTTTATACGACTATGCTCACTAACTTATACATGTGGGCTGGATTATAGTAAGGGCAAGTTTTTGTTTAGTTTTTTCTTAATGAATGTTGTACTATCATCAGAGTCCAGGGGTCACATCCAGACCAGACCACAAACTGCACATTCAGGACCAGTTTACGGTTTTCTCATTTTAAAACATTAGCTTAATTAAAATAAAAAAGTCGGTAATAGCTGGTATTTCAGCCAACAAAGGCAGACAAACACTGTCATCAGCTAGAGAGGAGGACTGGTCTGTTTAAATAAAAAAACAGGAATTTTGAATAAATCTTCCACCTTTTTCAGCTGCAACAGAAAACGTGACAGGTGTAAAGAAACTAAGGAGGGTGCGACTTAGTGAACAATCAGTTGTCTCCAAAAAAAACCCCCTTTATGTCCTGTCTGGGGTAGCGTGGAGCTGCTTTCTGCCTCCACCCACACTTTTCTCCTCTTTATTTCCTCTTCCTCTCCTTTGCTGGTGGTGGTCGGGTGTCCTCTCACCTCTCCTCCCCAGAGGGCCCTCTCCCTTATTCAGTTCCCCCTTATCTGACACATCAAAGGATCTCATTACGAGCTGTGACACCAGCCCCACCCTGAGCCAACCTGTTCCTACCATCACATTTAAATAGCATCACATTGTATTCATAATAGGTAATGTCATGCACCGTGGTCTCTGATGTCTCGCAGATCCCCCCTTTTCTTTCCTTTCTACTTCTTCCTATTTCAACCACACATGCCCGACAGACACCCCTCTATAAAATTCTCTTTTATTTATAGCTTGTTTGCTTTTTATAAGGCAGCTGTGTAGACCAAAGTCGCTCGTCTTGTTTGATGTGCACATCTCTCATCTGAGATTACTAAGTGAATCTTAAAAAAAGGACAGGCTGTTAAATGAAACGACTGGAGTGGAGCCTTCTTAGTGAAGATTATTCTGCACGCATTTTATTTGCCTTCTCTCCATTGACAGCAGATAATTTGTGTGTGAGATCCAGCAGGCAGAAGGGTCTAGTTTGACAATCCCACTTGGAAAACTTCAGCCTCCCAGACCTTACCTGTTCGCTGCGGAGTCCCAGAGCTGCAGCCGAGGCCATAATTAACAGGAGTGGGGTCCCACTCTTACCGCCCTCATTTACCCACTTAATTTATTTACTAAACACAGCAGTGCCACTCGCTCGGCTCCGCTCATGTTCCCGGTAACACTCTCCACTCTGACAGGCTGTTAAAGACCAGAGCTGTGCTTTCCTCGGGTGTCGTAAATAATCTCCGTGGCAGACTTTACTGGGGCCTCTGAGCACAGCCAGAGATGAATCTGATTGTAATAGCGGATGGGGAGTATCTGTGAGCTGCATTTATCACGACCAATGTGTGGACAATAGTATCCGGCAGGAATGATGGATCTTTAACTTCTTCTTTTTTTTTTTGCCCACTGCTTTGACAGATATCACTCATTCCCCACCTATAGACAGCTAATTAAAGCAGTATGCAGCCTAACCTAGATGCTCTCACTTGACTGACCCAGCTACAGTATGCAGGTGAGTGAGTGTGCACGCTGGTTGAGTAGCGTATTGGCGGGGGAGAGGGCACACGCAGAGTTTAGGTAGAGAAAGCACAACTGCAAGGACAACTTCTCCATCTCTTCCAGACATTTATCTGACACTCGAGAGTAATAGATGAAGGTTGCAGCATTTTTGGATGGGGATGCTAGAGTTTTATTTCACAGGATGTTTTGTTTTTCCCGTAGAGGATTTATTTTGGCAGGGCTGTTACTCAGAAGTGCTGCTCTTTCCTCCCTCCTCTCTTCCTCTCCATCTATCTCTGTCCTCTCTTCATCTCCATCCTTTATTTCTCTCTGAGGCACTGTCTCTTTCTTACAGCCTCCCCTCCGTTTGATAAACTTTTGAGATTTTGTATAACAAAGCACACAAGAAACAGCAGTCACAAGAAAAAAAAAAGGACAATCACACTGTCAAGGTGCTTTGAAGAGCAGAGCACTGCAGCAGCAGATTAATGTCCTCATAAAGCGAGGGAGCTGATTTTGATGGAGGACTTTATAGATTTTGTAGGTGGACCACCTCCTTTGGGTGATATTTCTTTTCTCTTTTGTTCTACATACTTGAGGAAAAAGGGTGGAGAAATGTAAGTGTGGGAGCAAGCACGGAGGTTGATGGTGACAGTGACAATAACCAGATCAGCAACGCAGTCAGTCATGTATATGGAAATCTGTGCCTTGTGGGAGAATGGCATACTGTTTCAATGATTATTACCTCTCAGGAACAATAGACAACATGTATCGCCTTTAGCCTTGTCCTACTAACACACACTCACACACACATGCACGCACGCACACACACACGCACACAGTTTTCAAACAACTGCTACTGATATTGCGCCGTTAAGAGGCAGTTGTCCAAGAATGATTGGCCCCTTATAAACAATGAATCAATAGTTACTATGGAAATGGAGTCAAAAAGAAAACAGCAGTGGCTATTGATGTGGGCAGGTAATGAAATGATAATACCTCACAGATGAAGCGGTTGTCAAGGAGTCATCGACCTTGATTTCTACCAGAGTTCCTTTCTGTTTCCTCTGCTCGGGGTTGATAAGAGCAAACAGGAATGTGCAGGTTCAAAAGATCTGTCAGATTAATGTTTTTGTCTCACGACACATTTAAAATGTAACACAGTTTGGAAATATTTCCACGTTTTACCCATACCATGCAATGTGCATCAGTGTTTGATGATGACAAACAAAAGTGACGGTATATCCTCTACTGGTAAGTAAAGTCTACTGAAGTGATAAATCAGATGGTGTTTGCTTTTTATAAAATCAAAAGCAAACAGCAGCCCTTCCTGAACATTGACTATATGTGATTGCATATTTGCCTGGAGGGCAAATGGAGCGTCTGTGGAATACAAAAGCTGCTATATGCTATATATCTCCCCTTTTTTTGTTAAGACCTTTTGATGAAATTCAATTTGATGGCCCAAACAGAAGTAAAAAGAGACGCTTGATGGAGGAGAGTTGAGCCTGAGCCACACAAGCCAGGGTAAGGAGACCTCCCTCTGGGCCTGGCAGCCCAATCCAGTTTATTGATTTTCTGTCCTCTCCTTCAATATGTGGAATGCGCCATACCCAATAGATTATGACAAACGTGCCCGCCAGAGACCACCGATCCTCTAATTGATCTTGATGGAGTACAGCTGAGGATCAAAGGTTGGAAAAATTCGGTGACATAGCAGGTTTCTCTACTCCTCCCACTGCACTCCTTCAAAGTCTATAAAACAGGACAGGGTCTTGATAAAAAAAAACAAAAAGAGAGAGTGTCTTCCCTTCTTTCCTTCTAGCCATCGTTCCTGTCTTGTCTTCTCCATGGCCGTGGACAGCTAGACTTTCACCGCACTGCTGAGCACAATGGAGTCAGTGCTTTACAATAACAACCTCCTGCCAAAAGCACAAAAAAACAAGGCAAGAGAAAAGCTCAGTGCTCTATTTTGATGAAAGTAACAAGCACAGCTTGTTGTAAATAGGCTTTCTGAAGCCTGAGGCAGCTTTTCTCCCCAGGGGACGTGCTTTCTGCATCTCTCCCAGGGTTGCTGTCGCCAAAAGGTTCTCTCTGTAAGGGAAAAGGGAGGCACAAACAAGAAGTTGCTTCAGCTCTTCTGGCAAGAGGAAATCATCCCTCAGTAGGGCACACTAGCTGGGATTTACCATCCATTCAGATTAGGAATAAGATGTTTGGGTTACAATACGCGATTGTGTATGGACCTTTTTGTTGGCTGTATTGTTAGGATTACAGTCCAGGTGCACACTGAAACACATTGTTAGCTGACTGTGCTGAAGTGTTGAGCTACTGAGGAAAGAAGGTAGCGCCCTGTCTGTCTGTGAGCTCTCCTTCCTGATCCCTGATAACTCGGATGTGTGCTTATTCAAATGAGTTCTGCTCCGGGCACCCTCTTGCAAATCAGGTGCCATCCACACTGGCATTGTCACACAAATTAGAAACGGATGTTTGGGGCAGAGCAGAGGTGCAGAGTCTGTGGACATAGTCAGCCCTGGCTCCTTTTTTTTGACGTGTGAGTGTTGCTCCCCATACCTCCACGGGAAGCTCAACCACAAGACCGAATCACTCTCACCTCCTTCTCCCTTAAAGAGTAAAAAGGGACGTAAAAGATGATTGTCTCCAACCTGCCACCCACATTTTGAGAGAGTAGGTTTTTTTTTTCATTTAATAAATCTCCTCAGACCTCTCTCTTCAGTTACCTTTCTCCTCAATGCCTATAAGCCCCTCTGATCCTTTCCAATAATAATGGCATTGCCAGCCAATCTCTCTGAAAATGGGTTCAGCGCATACCTAATCCCATTTAATTACTTAGACACACAGGGCTCAGGACACACTCCTCAGGCAGCGCCCCCCCTCCCTCTGTAAGCATGCCCTGTTTGCACCCCATCCACCTCTTCTCATGAATTATGGATCTCTGGCTGCAAGGCGAGGGGTGATCATTCTGCCTGCTCTGTCATAAGGCTCAGGGAGAGCCTTAGCTCAGTGTAAATATGGTGCCTGTCTGGGGTTGAGGTGCCCTATTGTGCGTGGTATTAAAAGCTCACCACTCTCCCACTCAGTCCCTCCACCGCTGCAGTGCTCACAGCAGGGGGGCAGGGGTAATCGCACAGGCCTTCCAGCACTGCGCTCTACTGCAGCCGGGCTCATGCTGACCGGCATTATGGCTGACAGTCATCGTACCTGTGAGGAGGGGAGAAATGAAAAGGAGATGGAAGGTGAAAACTAGAGAAATGAGCTGAATCAGACCAGTTTTACTGTTGATTTGTCAGACAAATGCAGGCCTACACGGTGAGAAAACATCAACATTTTCAGAGTGATCAGATGTCAGAGTTCGCCCGACCCTGTGCTCTGAGTGATGTAATGGTGATATGAGTTGAACAGACAGTCCCTGAATGATAAGGGGGTTTGAATGCCAGGAAGTGGCTTGTTGCTGTTTTGACAGGGATATCTTTATGCCATCTGAACACTGAGTTGCTTCTGCTGATTCCAGTCGCTGCCACAGCATTAGCAGCTGAGCAGAGGAGAGTAGCACACTGGATAAATCATGCTGTCCACTCCTTATGTGCTCAGCTGACAGGATCAGACCTCTCCTTTCCAGCTGCTATCAGGTGCTTCAAACACACACACTTCTGGGCATGATATGCCTTCCTCTTGTGTCCCTTGCTGGTTGGAAACACAATGACATGTTTATTGAGAGGGAAACTCTACAAGAGCCTTCAACTGGCTTGTATACATTCACAGAAACAGCTAAATAAAGTACAAGACGGCCATCTAAGGACTCTGTAATTGGCAATGTCACAGTTCTCCCCTTGCCCTAGGAAAAGAAAAGAAAGATGATGTCTGTGTCAGCTCTGAGATGGTTCGATGCTGTCTGTCAGGGCCCTGAGCACATTTCCCTGAGCTTGATACAGACAGGGCTTGTCTCGCTGCCCTCAGCAGCAGACAGACGTCTCATCTTTATCTCTCCAGATTTTCACCTAATCTGTTTCTCTCCCCTTGGCCTCTCTTCATGAATCTGTCATAAATCATTTTTGGATTCTGGCCCCGTTTACACAGACGGTTTCATAAAGGGAGAGGAATGGGCATCAGATATCCAGACTAAATAGCGATCAAATTACATGGGATATGAAATGCTGTAGTTTGGAATCCATTATACTACTCAATAAGAGTCCTCACACTGTAATATGTCAGCTCTGGCCCTGAAGGGACAAAAGCACAGATGGTACTGTATATGTGCAATATGCATATGACTGAACAGTCTAATAACTATGGTTGACAGCTGAGCGAACAACATACAAGCTGGGTGCACACAACTTGTTCATCATACAAGGCTGCCTCAGTATCACTCTTACTAAATATACATCCAAATTTTCCTGATTGGAGCTAATTTTGTATATCATACAAAGAAGCTCAAATCACAGTAAAACAGTTGGGGACCTTGAAAATGAGTTTGCTGCTGCTTTCAAACCGCCCACACCAGGTGCTCTTATCCACAGATGAGGGTTCATCTTGTGCTTAGCCTTCTTTGCTTGTTACATTGATCCCAGAGGTTAATTACAATGTTTTTTTTTCTTTTGCTTGTTGTTTTAGCTTTTTTTTTTTCCATTTTAGGTTTACATGAAAACAACTAATTACATTCAATAACAGTCTAAAGTGATCATCGCACTAAATGGACTGGACCTATCTGCCTCCATCTGTTAAAACCACTGCCTTTTTAAAAGGGCTCTTCATTTTGACAAGTATCATTGAAAAATTCAGTCACCATGGCAACAGCAGACTCATTACGTTTAATCCACTAATTGCTAACTAGCTCCACAATTGGCTGTAATTGCTTTGGGGACACAGTTAACCCCTTGGTTGGTATGCAGAGCAAGGCTACTTCTGCCGGCGTCGGACAAAGGCCAGAAATGAAAGATGCTGCAGTGGAAACCCCACCCACAAAATCCAACCCCCCACCCTAAAGACAAAAAAATCTGTGCGCTCTCCATCCTCATCATTCAAGCATTCCTAAATCTCCTAGTGCAATATTAATTAATGGGGATGGTTGCCATGGTGATTGATCACCATATTCTCTGTCAGCAGTATTTAGTCAAATGGGCCCTAATGTTTGTTTGTTAATGGTGCCGTAAACAATACTGCTGGAGGTCTTTTATTACCTCCTCAGTGGCTCTGCTAGCACCTGGGCCATTCAACAGCACTCTGTACACCAAACATCAAATAAAACAGAGAGGAAATCTACTTGCTGCGATAAATTGTAATTCTTCTGGCTCTCGTGGTTATCAAGATCAGGGAAACAGAGACGAACATGACGACATTGCAACAAAAACGGGTAACAATATTGAAACTATATAGACTGCATATGTAATGACTTTGGGGGGGAAACAGAGAGCGTTATGATAAAGGACATCAGAGTACACATCTGCCAGACCTAACAAAGGATTCATTTATAAGTAATATAAAATCTTATTGTTTATTTATCGGTATCATCATTAAAATGACAAATGAGTGTGTGAGGATGAAACATGTAGGTTGACCAACATGAAAAGTGCTTTTAGTTTGTTGTGTGTGGATGTTCACATGCGGGAGTATGTTTTAGCGTGTGTGTGTGTGTGTGTGTGTGTGTGTGTGTGTGTGTGTGTGTGGGTGAGTGTGGGTGAGTCAGGGCACTGAACAAACCCAAACCCCTTTGAAGAGTGAAAGGCTCAAAGGATGGAGAGGCAATCCGAGAACTTCACAGGCACAGAGGGGAAATTGCCTTGAACCTTGAGGTGTATGAAAGTGCAATTTGTGTCCCATCTGTTCTGCTTCCCTTCCATTAGGAGGAAGGGTGCTCTAAGGCCACCGAGGAGAAAATGCCCCTGTGAGGGTCTCAAGGTACACATAGGCTCTCGTAGATTTAATTTGCCAGACTAGTCATTCCCTTTTCCTCTCTGTATTATTACAGCTTTGAATGTTATTACCTTGGTCCTCTTTTTTTCATTCTTTTTTTTTTTTAAAGAACAATGTGTTTTTTTAAATTATTTATTTAAAATGTACCTCACAGAAGTAGCTTTTGGATTCATGTGCCCGTGTTAGCCAGTAAGCGATTTGGGCTGTAATATTTCCACGGCATATTGACCGTCTTTCCAGAAGAGATGGGAACATTGGTGAAGAGAGAATGAAAATGAAACCGAGACAACCCTGCAGCTCTATTCAGAGAGGAGTCTCTCCACTTTCACTGAATCCTGTCTCTGTCATACCACTTTGCAAAGTGGCTGGATGGGCTTCCTTAACTTTTTGCCCTTTCTTCAGAGGGATTTGCATGACAGAAGCCAG
The DNA here is from genome assembly GCA_900323345.1 of Pseudochromis fuscus. Lineage (NCBI taxonomy): Eukaryota > Metazoa > Chordata > Actinopteri > Pseudochromidae > Pseudochromis > Pseudochromis fuscus. The sequence continues at coordinate 83,078 of OOFC01051595.1, forward strand.
GAGAGAAGTTTGTTGCCCGGGCAACGCTTTGCCTCCATTTGCAGTTGGAGCAGAGGTGTTACTTGAGGAGTTGGAAACCATGGCATCAAAGATTAGATGGGCCCAAAGGATACATGTTTGTCAGAGCTAAGGTAGTAGAGTGCATTACCGGCACCAGAAAGAGCCGCTATCATCGATTCACATTTTAAATACAACGTTGGAGGAGAGAATCTTTGAAGAATTACTAGTGCATTAGGCCAATGGCTGACCACTTTAGCTCGCAGGGATCGACACACACATTAACATTTGAATAGATATGTCGACACACTGCATTTTAAATGGTATAATCTGATCAGTTTTGTCAGTTCATAGCTGAAATATCAGTAACATGAAAGTTTAAAGTTGTAATTTGCATATAGTCCATTTAAGGCAGAATTTGAAAACAGACACGGGGAAGTCTAAGTGTGGGAATGATGTATGACCTTTGTACATCATGGACAGGTAAGGGCTGGGTGCTCTCTTTTGAATCCATATTGGTCTCTAACATCCCTTTCATTTTTTTCATGTGTGGAGGCAGTGGCTCATAAGCCTTTTCCACCAAACAGGGTCCAGGGGCAGTTCTGGGCTGGGGCTCAAGCCAGTGCTCAATTGGTTCAGAAGCCGGTCCTCCTAAGAATTGGTTTGATTTTCCATCGAGAGGGGGCCAGGTTGGGGCCGTGTCACTTAAAAGGTCAGTACGTCGCTGCAGAGGGAGCCGCTAGCAAGCTAGCTGCTGTTAACAAACTACTGTTACCCTGTTACTATCAGTGCATGAAAAAATTATTTTTTTCAGTGGATCTTCTAGTTACAACATGTTTGAGTTAACAAAGCAGTGTTGCATCGCTACGTGTGGTATTTATTCAGTTTTGGGGAATTATGTTGTCCTTCCTGGTTGCATATGATGGCGAAGTGCACCCTCGCTGTAATAATGTTTAAATGGAGGAGCTGATCGTGTGCAAACAAGGGCTGGTCCTGGTTTTACAGTCTACACTGAGATCAGGAGGCAAAACCGTATTTTCATTACTTTATTCTTCTACTATCACTAGCTGTGTTTCTACCGTCACTCCTCCAGCTCCTGGCGTAGTCGCTGCTTAATCGGTGCTAAGTCTGGCCCAGTAAAGAAGTGGGACCAGAGGTGGCCCCTGTTGTAGCAGCTGGGGCCGGTTCTCGTGGCGGTGGAAACACAACAAACTGGGGCCAAGTCAGGAACTGGCCCTGGAACCTGTTTGGTGGAAAACGGGTATATGCATGTTATGGTCCCC
>OOFC01051599.1:0-20327 GCA_900323345.1 Pseudochromis fuscus
CATATGTGACATTTCTGCATATGACTCCACCAAAAATGGTCAAGACACTTTGAAAAAAAATACAGGACAAGTTTCTAACATGGTCTACAATATATCAAAGATTGATCTGGATAAAGGAATAATTTCAGATAATATGATCCAGAATATGAAACATAGAGGATCTTTGGCTTTTTCATCATAGAAAGAAAACAAATGAAGCTATAAACACGCAACAAAAACCAACATATAGCCAAGTCATTGAATATTTTGGAAGGTGTCAGTGGATTTGCTGCATCTTCAAAAGCTCAGGAGATAGATCCAGAAGAAAACCGCCATTAAATAAAATGCGATTTTTGTGAATAACTCCTAAACTAATATTGATATCTTTATAGATCCAGTTGCTAATGGTATGTTATCATGGTCAGGGAATTTAAAAGTGTTGTTGAAATACATGTGGAAATATCTTTGGTGGAAGTCACAATATGGAAGGAAATGTGCTTGGTGGAGGTCTGCGCTCTCCGAGTGCTTTTTTAGTTACATTTTTATCTTTTTTATAACAATTCAGGACGTTGTTACATTTCGGTCTGTTGTTTCATATTGGGCTCTAACAAGGCTTTTAATTTGAAATGGTTACAGGAAATGTGAAGTTTGAATTGTGAGTTTTCAGGACTTTGTCTATCCTCTGATCTCACCCAAATTGTAACCATTTGCTCCTTCGGTGATACCCTATGCTTAAAAAAACATTCATCAAGATCTGTTTTTTCCACACCGCTGCAAACAGACACAGAGGAACCGAGCAATGCTGGTGAAAACATAACCTGCTCAGTGGAGGTAATAAATGACCCGCGTCAGCTCAGTATATTGGCTTAACCTTGGAGTCAGTGAACACATGCGAGCGTGTACTCACGGCCAGCAGACGGTTCTTGTCCTTCTCGGCGTTGCTCAGAGCGCTCTCCAGGGTCACTCGGTGCTTCTTGCCGACGTCCTCCAGAGCTCGGGCCTGGCTCTCCTTCATCTGACTGGTCTCCTCGTCGTACCGAACCCGGACGCTGTTCATGTCCTTCTCGTGGGACGACTTCTCCTCACGTAGGGTCTGAAAACCAAACACACACAGATTTAAATTATGCTCAAAGGTGAGTGTTGTGACAGAGGATACACACACACACACACACACCCATGAGCTCGGGTTGACATTCACACCATATGCTGTATTATTCAGCCATATTGTCGGTGTTTGCAAAGCGACGGCCAAAGAATTAATCCGGCGTTCTGTCTGTAAGTGTGTGAAATCTCGTCTCTCTCACATTTCAAATGGATTTTTTCTGAAGCAGTAAAACACACACTGTAGAAATCTGACAAGAGGACATCTGGGATTATTGATAACAGGGTCAGTTATTGATCGTGGAGCCATGACGCCGATTATCAGTCTGCAGCATAATCAGGGCATCGTGTCGATTCAAGACCTTAAATGATTTATATACCCTGGGGGTGTACAGTCACTTGGCAGGCTGTGTGTGAAGGGGAGGAGCATCAGTCCACTTCTCATTAACATAAACACTTAGGGAATATGGGTCAAGTACTCAGGTCATGGGATAAACACCAGCACTAAAAAATATACTTCATATTTGTATCAACATCCAAAATGGCTGCAACTAAAACACTGGCCAGTTGTGTTAGTGGTATTGTGTTTTCACGTTTATTGTATTTTTTTATGAAATATTTTATGTGTGTTCTCGTTGGGGAAATATATTATTTTATGAACCACATTTCCACTACGACTAAAAGACATTGGATATTTGTACCTCAGCGGATACACTGCCCAGACCAGGGTATAAACAGGGATCATTTCCCACAGATGTATAGTATTGGGATTTTGGGACCTACACTCAATAGGTAATCAATAACATAAAGGTGTCAAATAAAGATTACTCTGTATTTTCCTTTATTAAATGTATGTTATTGATTAATTTGCTATTGAAATTTGGTTGAAAGTTGGCAACTACTTCCCCTGTACCACCACAGTAAATCACAGGAAATACACACTGTAAACAATAAAATAGCAAAAAAACAATATTGTTCTTGTATGGATACATTAGAAAGTAGCAAGTAATTAATTGATTTCCACAATAATCATATTTACAAGCCAGACACCCAGTCACAGATCAATGGGTCTTTGATTTTTCTCAGAAATTAACAGAAGCAGACTAGCAGGGATGCTAACGTTATAGCTACTGGCTGCTACTACAGCCACATTCACACAGAGAAATCCAAAGTTTGACAAGCCTGCCAAGCCAAGTTATCTCTGCTAAACTAATTAGGACAACCATGACTGGAATGAAGGCAACAATTAGCATAATTAAAAGTGTGCTGTGATTTGCTTGGGATTGATTTGTAGGAAGAGAAGTGGTGGACGAAGTGAGGAAAGTGGTGAAATATATGGATGGATAACAGCTAAGAGATGTTACTTCGAGGGCACAGAGGAGGAAAAATGAAGCCCTGCTGATTTAAGTTGTTGCTAAGCTCCATATATTGTGTCGCAGAGAGTGAGGCGAGGACAACGGCGCACAGGGTTCGTCGTTGCAAGGCTACTGCAGTACAGCAGTGTCACAGGAAACCATGATTTTCTTGAAAAAAATAAAAAAACCTCTAATGTAGTTTGGGGTTTAATCAGGGGAGCAGCTGTTCCTTCACTGCATGGTTTTAACAAAATTTTAATTGGCCAAATCTTGCCAAAACAGCCACATGGGAACAAGTAATATCCATTAGTTCAGCTGACATTAGGCACAGGAAAGACTCAGTGAGCTAACAAACTCTGTGAGAATATATCACACACCGAGATTATCTCACTAATAATGAGCTGAGATTTAAAACCAGCAGATCAGTTAGAAAATAGAAACTTTACTCCTTTGGTTGTATAGTTCTCGAGGATTTAAGTCCTTGCTTTGAGGCATTTCAACACATCCAGTAGTTTTTGGATTGCACTCGCTGTTCGACGTTCACAAAACAATTTAGATTAGAGGTTCCCCGTGGAGCTTTATACCTCTTGTAGGGCTACGGAGCCGAGCTATCAGTGGGTCTTTGTTTTCTTTATCTAGGATACAAGGCTGCACCTTCAAACCTGACGCAATACGGACCTGCACCAATGGTGTGGTAATGATCGTCGTGTTATCTACTTCCAGGGTGCGGTCTACACCGCCTTTTAAGCATTTTATATATCTAAGCAGTTTATATGTTGCAGAGTTGTCTTTTAACATTGTGTGTTTGTGCGTTAAAGTGTCGAGGAACCAAGATTTAGAGTTTGGGATCGTGTATGCAACTTCTCACACTTGAGAAGCTTGTTCGTCAGCATGGAGACCGTGTAGTTATCAACAGAGAGCTTCTCCTGTCGTTACGATCTTCAGTGGAAGGTGAGATCCCGACTAACGTACCGGCGGAGATCTTTGTCGGTGGACGGTTGTGCTCTCTGAGTTCTTGCAAGCTACTAGAAAGAAAGCACAAACTGTAGGAGCCATACATCGATCATTCAGGTTTCCATTTGTTTGGTTTGGTTACCATGGTGACGGAGAGTTTGGGTCACATGGTGCACCGTGGATGATAGTAATAGGTTATATTAAAGGGAGGCAAGTTTAGGTAGCCATAATTTTTGTTGACCGCACATCACCACGCACGTTTTCTTTTGTTGATACGTTCGCGATACTGTGTACACGTTTTCATCTTGTGTGCGAATGTAATTAGCAAGCCGCTGTAGTAGCAGTTGTGTTTTATTAAAATCACAGAAACTCATCTTGGACTCAGCGTGCTTCTCCATCAGCAGCAGCGTGTCATACAGATCTACAGGACCTGATCTACCTCTCAACCGACTTCATAGGGACTGGAAGTCGCAACACAAACCTCCACCGAGGTATAATCCATGTCAATCTCCACCAAACTGCCTCAGATTGTAGATACCATCATCCTGCATGGGTATATAGGTTTTCAACAAAATCCACTTAGAATCTCAAAACATTCACCGAGCGTAATAGATAGTTCAGTTCTTGGGTAATACCCCATTTCTCAAAAAACTCATCAAGATCTGATCATTAGTTTTTCCTTAATGATGCTAACAAACAAAAAACCAAACAAACCATCACAAGTCAAAACACAACCTCCTTGGTGGAAGTAACCAGGATCCACATGATGCTCTTTTGCTGCTAATGAAGTTTTGGTGCAAGTTCAGCAAGAATCATCGTATCTCTCATGACTATTCTCTTCATCGCTACTACCTGGTTCCTCTATGAGTATTCTGTCATTGTGCTTTCAGGTCGTCTTTCATGCAACCTTCTCCTTCTCCCCACCTCCATCTCACCCTCAACTTTATACCAGTTAGTTTGCCTCCATATCGGCGAGTTGGCCTTTTCCAAAGCTGCTGGTAGCTAATGGCCTGGGGCAGCCTGGATCTACCAATTAGCATTTTTTCATCAAGCTGTGACACAGCATCAAGGTCAAGTGTTGACATTTGGTTGGTTGTGTAAAAAAACACACTAAAAGAGCAGCCTTATGGATTAAACCAGTTATGAACACTGGCTGGTGGAAAAGTGAAAGTTCGGACAACTACAGGATGAAGGAAACTTTTAGTTCAAGATCTCTTCCAACACATCCCCCTGCACCTGAGGGTAAATGGACCAGTCCTCAGGCTTCAGTCTCTTATTCACTTTCTTTATTTTATTTTATTTTTTTTTATTCACTTTCAAACATTGTCATCCGATTCTTATCTTCAGCTGGGCCAATGGTAGCCAATAGCGCTTTCATCACCTTAGCTAGGTCCCAAAGCATTTTACAAAGCAACTCATTCACCCATTCACACACACACTCACACACCAATGGCTACCGAGCTGCCATGCAAGGCACTAGCCACCATTGGGAGCAACTTAAGGTTCAGTGTCTTGCCCAAGGACACTTTGACATGTGATCGAACCCATGACCTTATGATTCACAGGCGACCCGCTCTACCACCTGAGCCACGTCGTCTGCTTTTCTTAGTACGTTAAACTTCATCACTCTGTCATATTCTTTCAGATCGTCTTTCATGCAACCTTCCTCCTTCTCCTCATCTCCACCTCATCCTGAGCATCAACGGCTTCTTACAAAATCTCCATCTGCTCGTCTCCACCTCCCCCAGCTTCTATACCCCGGGAGCCCTGTTTGATTTTCTACCTTCACTCACACCGCTGCGCCATCATCATCATCATTGGAGTCATTGCCAAAACAGCTTCATTATTAAATCTTACTTCCAGTTGGTCTCCCCTTAATGAAATACTGAACGTATACATAACTCTGTAGGTACCCGTCAAGCAAATTAAGGCTCCAAGATGTTAAAATTGAACTGTATTAAGTCAATGAGACTGATTGATCAGCATGGTGCTTCATCACTACACTTTAAAAAATAACATATGCTACATTCTCGTGCCCTTAAACATGTGTAATTAACATTTCATTTACCCTCAACAGTCATATTTAAATTAGTGAATATCTGGCAGGAGATCTGACTCCGTCAACAACATGAAAAATCTTTAATCCGCCATCAAAGACCAAACACATTGGTGTGTAATAATTACTGTAAACCATGAGATGCTTTGAAAATCTACCAAGAAACATCCAACAAACCGGTCAAACCGAGCGAGACTGCTGTGGCGGGAAACATCTCCACAGTGTGACACCAACAACCGGCCGTGGACATACTGGGAGGTTAATTTCTTCTTTTGCAGCGAGAGGACAAGGAAACAAATTAAGACTGAAATCCTTAAAAGAAAAATAAATCAAGGAGACAATGGCAGTAAGGGAGAAGGGGAGAAGAAAATCAGGCTTGTCGTTAATGTAATGGTTTTTCCACAACGTTCACTAATTAAGTCTGAGCAGCAAAATGATGGGAAATGTTTTTTGTCTTCTAGTTTGTTAATGTTCCTTGTTTTCTGTAAGAATCAGAAACTAAAATAAAACATACAACACTATAGAATAAAGAAAAAAAGACATTTAGATTACATTTTTTTAAGTATACTAAGTTACTTTTAATTATGTAATTAAAAGAGTAAGGGTCAGTTTTTCTCATAGATTGTTTACAGAAATGGTCGAAGCAAGCATGGCTGCAACAAAGTGCAGTACCACTGATGACCACTAGATGCTGGCCCCAAAAAACTCCAACTGGCTTAAATTAAAAAAATATATAATTTTCAATCCTCATTGTATTTCTGGCTCCAGAAACCAACATGGCGACGTTCAAAATTCAAACTCCTGGATTATAAACGCCACAAACCAACATAACATTTTGTTTGTCCTCTGTCTACTGTAAATAAACTCTGATAATCCTGTTTTACAGATTAATTCTAGAATAATAACTATCTGTGTCTTAATATTACAATGATGGTAATTCCTCAACATATTTAGGCCTAAACTTAAAACTTGACTTTGATAACACCAATCTAAACTTGGATTTCTTAGTTAGAGAGTCGAACAGCAGGATGACTGCGGAGTCCATTAAAAGCTGAAATCACTCTGATGCTCGAGGAGACGTCGCCGCCGCCGCTGCTATAAAGTTTAAGTGTTTCGAGATCGTCCGTTAGCCTCGGGAAGACATTCAGATTCACAGCAGCCTCCCTCAGTGGGAGAAGTCTCCGGCGTCCCGGAGGATTACACTGCACAAATGTCAGAGATAAAAGGATGGGGGAAAACACACATGAAGCAGCAACACTTGACATTTACTGTCGGCTGTGGTCGGCCCGCTGCTGACTACACTGTTCCTTAAATCATCTGACCTTTCAGCAACTTGGTTTTAAAGAAGGGAGCAGCTTTCTGTTTTTTTTTTTCCTGAAAGTTTGTAAATGCTGTGATCGACAGGTTTGACCGTTTTTGGTCAGGTCAATATGAGACATTTGAAACTCGGTCGCAGACGTAAGATTTATTTTCTTAAAGTTTACTCTTGAAGATATAAAGGCGGAGAAGAAAGGAGAGTCTTCATGGATACTTTACAGATATATTCCTTACAAATATCTTCTCAGACTACTTCACAATCTAATGCTTCCTAATCAAATACTCCTTATATGTCTGTAAAGATTGGATTTGGATAAAACATTAAGCCCACAAGAGCATGCGGAGGGATTACTGTGTCTGTAAAGTTACAGAGACAGTAAAATAAATTGGAAAAAAGAAAATTGAAGAAATAAATCTTCTCAATTTAGGGAAACAAGATTTAAATTTGATTTTATTTTCACTCTAAAGGGCTGAATTTTGAGGAGACTGGGGAGTTTTGGGGGAAGTCCAACAACAATGAGAGGCTGAGTTAAGCCTCATTTAGGTCGGGGAATTCATCTTTACGATAATAATTCAGCTTCTCCGACTCTTAAAATAAAGTATGTCATCAACGACAGAGAAAGATATAGGAGGTGAGTGTCAGAGTGTAAAAATCCTCGAGTGCATCCTAATTACTGGAGTGCTGGTGGTTGAACTTGTTTTCTTATGCATAGAAACACACTCTTAAAAGTATGAGCACTGAATTTTTCCTGCCCCCTGTATTTTAAGCAGGTTTGGAGCCAAGTCTACAGCACGGTTCAGTCCCAGCATGTTGATGACTGATTGGTTATTCATCACAGAGCTACTTCCAGCCTGACGTGAATATGAACAACGCACCTTCTCCAGAGCCTGGATCTGCTGTCTCTGTCTTTCGTCCAGGGCCTGGCCCTGGGTCTGCAGGGCCTCCCTCTCTTCCTCCATCCTCATCACCTTGTCCTTCAGCCTGCTCCGCTCGTTGTCCAGGTCCCTGATGGCTGCCTCCTGGGTCATCTGGGTGGCCTGCAGGCTGCTGATCTGACCTACGGGCAGGACGGAGCGTGAGCCGAATGGGAACGTAAAAAGCAGCGTCATCAGCATATTGTCGTTCCTGGATGTTCTTATTACAATGCAGCCAACACATGGGAAGCACTCAGCTGTCAGCACATTACAATTTGTCCTGAAATGCCCTTTAATTTCACATCATTCACATCACAACATGGTAGCTGCAGTAGTAGTTTGAAGACAAGTTAATTTAACTTTGCTCAGGAAAAAAAGACCAATTCAGGTTTAAGAATTGTAACTTCTACAGCCGTGTCACTCGCATAGTTTTACTATCTTTGCAAGAAGATGATATTTCAAATCCCATTATGACAGGTTTTTGCTTCAAGACCTATAAAAATATACTTAAGTGACTGATTGTAACTACTCCAACATTTGGTCAATTAGTTAAGGGTCTAGAATCAGGTTAAAATTCACTGGATTCAAAAGAAAATAATACTTTTTTCATACAGTTAGTCACTATCATCTAAGATAACAGTCTATTAGCTGTCAATCTAAACAAGTCAGGCAAGTTTTAAAACAAACAAGGTACACTGAAAACAAATAAAACTGTATTTTTTTTAAAATAAAATGTTCCCATATTTTTAAAATATATATATAAAATCACAAAAAATACTATTTCATATATTTATTTCTAGATGATTTCACAACAAAAATGTTGAAGAAATGTTTTTATGTCATGTTTTTAGTGTGTTTTATTGTTTTTACAGAGATATTTTCAATTAAATATCAAAAACTCAAGAAAAGAAAAATCAAAGCTACAGGAATGTAACATAATTATTAAAAAATACTGTATTTTAATGAGATGATCTTGTGTTTTTGTGTGTGTAGTTAAACTCATTGGCAGAAGACAAAAGCTAACTGTAAATTCTTAGCAAAGCAGAAACGTATTTAACTTTTTGCCATTTTCTAAACGCTGTTATTCTCCTGTAAAGTAACCCGGTGAATAGAATTTTATTATAAAGTTACAGTTACTATTTCATTGTTACAGTGTGTTAACATCCACTGTGATGAAGGAAGAAGAGCTGCTGTATTTGGCTGATCTGCATTTCTTTCTAAAACAACCTTGAGAGGAACTTTATCGCAGTGAAAGCGACTGTCGTGGTTGAGTTTACCAGCTGCATCTTATTTGTCTCCCTGACGTGCGAGCGGCTCCGATGGGAAGCGAAAAACATCCTCATCGGAGCACGAGGAGCTCATAGGAGCTAATGGGCCGAGCATGATTCTGCGCTAAGATGCCACGATTGCTCACACATTTCGACAGTAATGTTTATGCAATGATGTCGCGCAAAGTGCTGACGGAGAGACATCACAGGATATTAAATCAGATCCTAACATGCGACTGTTTAGCTGAGGCGAGTGCACACAAACACACACCTCAAACTGGGCATAATTGATGTGAGGAGAGGGGGCAGGGGGGCTCCTCGGTCTCCGAGGGACCGGGGACGCCATTAGCTTGGATATACAGCAATACGCTATTAAAGTGTAACAGGCGATGAAGCCGCGGAGAAGAGGAAGCGAGCTGTTAGTGGATATGTTTGATGTGTTTGCACGACGAGCCCAGAGTGCATCTCGAGGACGGCATTACATCCAGTCCATATGAGAGGCGAGCGTTGGAGGGCCTTACTGGCTTTGAGGAGTATTTCGGTGGCTTGCTGCTGAACTCGGTCTCTGGCGGCCTCCAGTTCACACTCGGCCTCCTTCTGACGGATCTCCACGATCTCTGAGTTCTGGGTCACCTCGTCCAGCTGCTTGGTCAGGTCCTGGAGTCAAATCAACACAAGGAAAACTCTGTTAAGACCAGGAAACCACATCTGACTTCAGAGGAACAAAAACCAAAGAAAACCAGAGAAACACACTGCATCTCGCCGTCAATCAGCGTCACACAGCTTTACAGTTTCGGTTCACACTGGCTGTTCTCTTGGCGTCGCTTTCAGGCGTAGCCGGCAGCTGTTTCCACACAAATTTACACACCAGCTGGAGAAGGTAGTGGAGCACTTAGCCTCTAAATAGCTAAATGAGAGAGAATATTGGCCCCTTACATCCATCATAGCTCTAAATGAAGGCTAATGTTGCTCTGGAAGTGCTGGATGTGTAAATAAAGCCAATGTTTGTGAAAGGCTGAGTTTACAACTTCTTCCTGCTGCAGACAGACGCCAAAAAAACACAATCTGTCTGTAAGAGATGGATGTAGTCACTGTGACATCACACTGTGGTTTGTAGACTCATTTATGGACTTAGGGATGCATTTTGAACCATGTTGAAGCCAGAAGTGACCATATTTGGACATGAAGGGAGGAGTGAGGACCTGAGGACACTGTCCAATGTGGATGAAACTGGAGTTCACTGGTGAATGAGCCTCCAAACCAGCTGGAAATCAGTGGAGCTGTCAATCAAACTAACCACGCCCCTAAATCCTCCTCTTTTTAAAGTCTAATATCTCCTTCATGATGAAATGATTTTCAGATGGACCACCAGATTTCAGAGAAGAAGAGTTGACTTTATCTCATGACCTCAGAATGACTTGCGGAAAAAATTTCAGGAATTAAAATGAGGATTTTTTGGTCATTTTTTGGAGTCAGCATCTAGTGGTCATCGGGGGTATTGCACTTTTTTGCAATTGGGCACTGGCTTCACTTTGATTTCTGCTTCACAGTCGATGCCTGTGAAGCAGATTGGGATCATTCACCCACTAACAGGAAGGGTGACTGTTGTTAGCTAGTTGCTAGTGTTAGCTGCTAGCTGTGTTTTGTGTTGTTGAACTTGCTTAATTTTCGACTGTCTCATTAAAGTTCTCGCCAAGTTTACACATTTGCACAGAAAATCAGCTGCTAGTCCGACCTCTAACAACAATGGTGTAAAAATGAACTGCACTCAAAGACTATAAGAGACACCCGGTGAGGTAAGAAACACAGAACAGGCCATGTCCACATTAAAACCCACAGCTACTGAAGTTACAGAAAAACTGCAGGCGTCTTGACTAATGAATTTAAAAAATCAGCTGCTGCACGTTTAATTTCCCACGATGTTGTAACTGCACAGCTAAAGTGAGTTTCCAGACATCTCAGGTTACTGCGGCCAGCATTACAGCATGAAACATATTGGCAGCACATTATTATTATTACTGAAGATCAGGAATGTAAATGCTGACTGCTGCTCAGTCAATTAATAAGAGCCAGTCTTCAGGGAAGGATGTGATGCACACACACACACACACACACACACACACAGTACAGTAGCTGTGTGATTTAGCGCTCTGTAAGAACTCATGAGAGGCAATTTCACATCTTTCAATCCCATCAAACAGCCTGCCTCAAACTTAATTACTGCTGCTGCGGCTAAGACAATGAAACCTCAGTATGATGATAACCACTGAGGAGCCACACAAATTAGACCTGATGTGAGTGTGTGTGTGTGTGCATGTGTGTGTTTGCTGATTTCCTCGATGAGCCCGTGGCAGGTAGCTGCACCCTGTGACCTCCAGGTTTAGATAAAAACAAATCCACAAGCCTGAAGGAGAGTGTGTTTTATCCGTCCTGTAAATCTCAGAGGGGACCGCTCTCAGTTGGAGACCTCGTGGGGGTTTGGATTTTTATATTTAACTTCCTGGGATGTTTGAGGGTTACACTGAGAGGAGATTTTTGGGTCATAGTAAAAACTGAAGATTGAAGATTTTGCTACTGGCATGAGCATCATCACAAGTAGAGAAGTGTGCATCGTATTTCTTTAAATAAAACTCATTTATTTGTTGATGGATATGAACAGGTACACAGGCCAGACCTCTAATGGAGAGGTCCGAGACCCGGAGGAAAAGTGGTGAATAAATTTATCATCATGTGATTGCAAATATTTCACAATAAAAGCCAGATTTAAAATGACAGCTTTCTCTTCACTTAAACAATAGCAGTGGGCTTTTATTTTGAAATGATTACAAGAAGTAGTTGAATGTTTGAAGTGTCAAAATGAGGCTTTGTACTCAAAAATGACTACCGTATTTTCCGGACTATTGAGCGCACCTGTCTATCAGCCACTACAGTTTCATGTGGTCCACTCTGACCGGGTCTGATGTGACGACGCTAAATGTACGGAGCTTGCTAGCTTGTAAAAAGCTAACGAGCTTTGTGCCACCGGTACATGAGAAACACCGGTGTTTAAGCTGCAGGGTTCAAAGTGTCTGAAAAAAGTAGTGGCTTATAGTCTGGAAAATACGGTAATTAAACTTATCAAACAGGAAATTCAAAATAAAGTCCTGTCTCTAATATCAGCCGCCTCGGACAGAGGCCCGTTTCCTTCTATTGTTTAGGTAAATAAAGGCCCAGCCCTCTATTAGAAGATTTACGGTAACTATCCAACAGCAAACGCGACAACTTTTTGAACATTTAGTGAAGTCTTCACTTCTTTGAGCAGCGTTGAAATAAAGATGTCGTGGAAACCCCACCACCAGAAGTCTCCTGGGTGAGATCAAAGGATCAAAGGATGGGATCATGTCCCCAAGAAAACCCAGAAAATCCCTCTGGTTGTATGAAGAGTCAGTGTTTTAATTAAGATGTGGGTAAAAGACTCATTGATACACTGGCTACATGTTGGAGGTTTATCCCGCCTCTCGCCTGTTGACAGCGGGGAGAGGCTCCAGCAGAGCCCCGCGACCCGACTGGAGAAGTGGGTTTAGAAGATGAATGAATGAATGAATGAATGAATGAATGAATGAATGAATGAATTAATGAAGGAAGGAACGATGGAAAAAGAAAACACCAGAAGAAGGAAGTGGTTCGTTCACAGTGAAATCTTTCAGCTCTTTTGGTAAAACATAACTTTGTCACATCCTCATGGATTCTTTTGATCTATCTCTGATCATGTGTAAAATCTGAGACAGTTTGGTGGACATCAGACATAGATTATATCTCTGTGAAGGGCTGTGCTCTCAGAGTGTTTTCCAGTTCTTCATATTTTATTTGGTATCATCTCATTTGATGTGGATGTTCCTCGTAGATTCACAGTTTGGGGGATTTTCCATCATTAGTTACAAATGTCAGTTGGGTGCATCTGTTCACCTTCATTTGTTTTGTTAAATTTTTTTGAAAGACGTGCTCCTCACCATCACCTGACACCATCACATCATCCAGTGTTTCGACTTCCCTCAGATGAGCAGGTGGCTCACAGTCCTGATCTTTAAGGTTTCGCTTGATAAAACCACCACCAGGGTTCAGAGTAAGCCTGGGTTAGACCAGGTCTACTGTGGATGACTGACTTTGTCTCCGCTTCTTTCATTGATCTTCAAAGGACTTTTTTTTTTTTTACCCAAAGTACATTTTTAAGGGTTAAAGGATAAGTCTGGTGCTGTTCGATATTTCTGTCCTGCCCATCATCCGTGACGCTGAACCAGGCCCTCGATGGTCCGTCTCACCTGCCAGCCTCACTACAAACACCCTCCTGTTCCAGGTCCTGGTTGCTCAATCTCAGAAACGCCAACACACATTTTCTGCTGCCTGGTCCTGCGAGTCCTTCTAGTTATTTACTGAGCTGAAAGCTCCTGTCCAGCTCAGTTTGCTGCCGTCCTGACAGTAGATTACCTTGTCAGTTTTGTTAGCGCTGTGCTAAAAGAGAAATGTAAAGATCTATAAACCTTTGATTACGCCTGTTTTCTGTGATTGGGTCCAAACAAGTAAGATTGACCTTCACGAAAAGACTAAAACCAGGACTGTTTTGTTCTCACTACTTCTAGATTTGTCTTTCTGTGGTGTATATCTATATAAACCTCAATTACCTGCTGCTTTGTAGGACTCGCCTTCACCTTCTCTCATTTCAGACACATCACTTCTTGTGTTTTTGTCTTCTCTGCCTCGAATTAGTCTCATCTGTCTTTGTCCATCCTCTATGATCTGTCTCACCCATGTCCTCACCTCTGCAAACTGTTTATACAAACTCAGTTAAGTCAACACAAACCCTTCACTTCTTCACTGGAGCTTTTATTGTGAAATATTTGCAGGTACAGCACATGTTTAATTTACTCACTGCTGTTTTTCTTTGGCTTGTATTTGGGATCCAGACTTTAATTGTTCATATATAATCAAACAGAATCAATCATAATGCATTTTAAATGGTTTTTGTCCAATAATCGAGCCCTGTTTGCTGCACAGAGTCAGTTGATGACAAGAATGAAAAAGATTTGGCTTTTAATGCTAAATTTGACTTGAAATTGTTCATGTCATGAACCCATACTGTCACTGGGGATCCTCACATGTAAACTGTATGTCTGTGTATGTAAATGAAGTCGGCACAGAGGGGCTAAAAATAGTTTAATTAACTTTATCTCTGTCGATCTATCTTGTCACAAGCGTGTAGTCGTTACCTCTGATTCATCCCTTTATCATTTATGAACTCTAACACACAGCCCCACCTCTGTCAATCATCCTCAGCGGACCTGCGTCTCCATTTAAACATAACAAGCCCTGAAAACCAGCGTGGGATGATTTATTGTTTTATCTCCCTAAAACCTTCCACAAAGCGTCGCGGGCAGGCTTCACCTGAGCCTGAAGTCTTTAGTCCACAGACAGTGACAGCAGCAATTTACCACAGCTTCAGTGGAGGATTTCACTGGGGGGACAATTTGTAAGTTTTGTTGTGCATATTCCAACAGAAAGCTCGCGAACCAGGCAGCCATTAATTACACCTGTCTCCGTTTACTCCGAGCGATCATTTGCTCGCATTTCTCTGGAGATTTGTCTCCTAAATCATAACCTAAAAAGGAGGATGACAGCGAAGCGAGGAGCTACGGCGTCCTGACGTCAACCACGACCAGGAGTGCCATACACGGGTGTTAAGTTGATACTTGATGATACTATTTCCATCCACGAGGTGCACCGGTACTGTAATTACGCCTCCTGAGATCAGGGAACTCTTCCACTCGGTGCAACATATTAATTTTGTGAAGAGTCTAAAAATGTCTCCATTTAAACCAACTAAAACATCGTCTGTGAGAAGTTAAATTAAAATCTATTATCTTCCTACAATGAACTCACTGCAGGAGTTGAGGGATTAAGAGATACGTTTATAGATGGAGGCTGTTATTAAGAGATTAGTGTGATATTACCTTAGCAACCCCGCATCACAACAACCAACAAAAGACGAACACGTCCAGGGATCAAACTGTCTCCGTCCTCTGAGATGTGTTTTGTATCCAATGAGAGAAGCTGTCAAGTGAAGCCGGTTTCGAGCTCTTTTCTTTATCTGGGTTACACTTAATTGTTCTGATAACTCGTGAAAATGATTAACTCCAGGCGCACGGCAGCCACCGCTGACCTTGATCGTATTCTCGGTAACGCCGAGAAACCGGGGGGACCCCTTCTTGTCTTCTGTGCAATCAGCGATAATTTCTCCACAAACTTCAGCGCGAGTGGTAACAACAAAACAGACCTACTTAACCGAACTCCCCCCGGAGCACGTGTCAACTTTATTTTCAACGGTGGAGATAATCATGGGAGTCGACTCCAAAGACCTGAGAGAACTCAGAAAGTAGAACTTAAAAACTATCTTCCTGTGAAGTAAACACAGCTCTGTGTACATGAATACACTGTATGTAAGACATTCAAGTATTCCCATATTTGGACATGAAGGGAGGAGTGAGGAGGTGGGTCTGACCTTTGAACCTGAGGACACTGTCCAATGTGGATGAGACTGGAGTTCACTGGTGAATGAGCCTCTAAACCAGCTGTAAACCACTGGAGACCAGAGCTGTCAATCAAGCTAACCCCGCCCCTGACTCGTGGAAAAAACATACTGAGTATGTTGAAGCCAATAATGTAATAACAGCTGATAACGTAATAAATTTGCCCTTTTTGAAATGTAATAGGCCAATAATGTAATAACTGGCCAATAACGTAATAACAGCCCTGAACCGATAACGTAATAATTTTTGGCCAACAACGTAATAATTTATTACGTTATTGGCCTGGTAAAAGAAAAAAAACTTTGCAAACGTATTAACTGAGCCAATAACGTAATAAATCCTTACGTTATTGGCTCAGTTATTACGTTATCGGTTCAGGACTTTTATTACGTTATTGGCCTATTACATTATAATTTACATTATAATTACATAACTGTTGGCCAATAACGTATTGATTTATTACGTTATCGGTTCAGGACTTTTATTACGTTATTGTGCAGTTATTACATTATTGGCCTATTACATTTCAAACAGGGCAAATTTATTACGTTATCAGCTGTTATTACATTATTGGCTTCAACATGAGTATTTTATGATGGAAAATAATGATTTTTGAATTGAAGTCAATTGGCATCTAGTGGCCATCAGTGGTATTGCAGTTTCAGACCAGGTGCCCACGTCCATCTTTTGTATGCAGCCTGTCCCAGTTTTGTTGAGAACACTGCTGTACAATGACAATAACAGCTTTATATTACTATGTGTACATCTACTAATCACTTTGCTTTAGTTCCAACACCTCCTGAGGGAAATATCCGGCTCTAGCTGCTAAACGCTCCACTATGTCCACCACCTAGTTTCTAACTCCGTCCACCGAACAGTCGGCTTATAAAGGCTTTTTATGACTGAATACATCCGCCCGGTGCAGCTGGCGAGAGCGCTGGGGCTGAACCAAACCCGTAAAGTTGAAGGTCATAAAAGAAAAACGGTGCATTGAAACATGTTCGAATGCTCCTGAGAGAGAAATCCGAGCAGCTCCGTTCACATCAGGTCGATTTATTTGATCCATTGTAAATATAAAGACACTGACAATAGCAGCTTTATTGTCTGAAAATGGATGGATATATAAAAAAGGATCCGGATGAGGTTTGTCGAGCAACTACTTTTTGGTTTTTAATCTTTAAAGTGGTTTCCATTTTTTTATTCATTTCATCCAATATACCAATTTTCTTTTAATATCTTTGTTCTGCCATCAAGTACTGAAGTAAAATTTTGCAGCCCCATCAGAAACTGTCCAATCACAGTCGAGGCTTTGTTCAGTTTAATTTCAAGATGTTCTTGTTACCATCCCTGTATATTCTTTATAGGCTGGTCGGACAGATCATGTGACTTTAGAGATCGTAATATTCGTCATTTCACGCTCACCTTGACGGAGCTCTCGGCCACGTTTAGCGCCGACTGCAGCTTGTGGGACTTCTCCCGGTTTTCCCGAGCCTCGTCCGTTACCCTGGCCAGCTCGGTCCTCAGCTTCCCCAGGGTCTTCTGGAGCGCCGCCTCCTGACTCTGAAACTCCCGCCGTAGCTCGGCCTCGGTGCGTTTCCATGCCAACAGGTTGTCGGCGGTCAGCTGCTGGGTTCGCTTCATGGCCTCCAGCTCGCGTTCGTAAAAGGCTTGAGCCTGAGGGACGAGCAGGGAGGTGTTAAACTGTCCATCACTGTGGAGAGCACTTCAATCCAAACAGAATAACAAAGAAGAATAAATGAATAAGCCTCGGCCGCGTCCTCTGCACTCGGTTTTACTCTTTTGATCTACATTTTGAAAGGGTTGAAAGCTTCTCTCGCCACAATGAGCTATCGTGTTCATCTGTCAACGAGGATGCCTTTTGTTCAAATTAATAGCAGTACTTAAATTCAACTGTTGCTTTAACCTGAACAAAAATCTGCAGACCACAACCTTCAATTTCAGCAGTGTCAACACAGGAGCACGAACAAATTTAATTTCCTATCTTTACAAAGCATTATTTAGTTAAGGACCTTGAGCAGAGCTTATTTTTTTTGATCAATACCCTGGAGAGGAACCAATTCAGGAAACATGAGACAAATATTGTGTGACCACAGCAGCAATGTAAGGAAAGCAATTAAAGGGAGCTGGGAAAAGAGCGGGAAAAAAAGTAGCGGGAAAATAAAAGCGGGAAAAAACGGCTAACAAAAAACTGTAGTAAAATACAATTTTTTGCTTTAATTCTACATAAAATGTTGTGTAATTTTTGGCTAATCCTTTCTACACATTTGTATGTATATATATATGTAAAATATTGATCAATTAACAAACAAATATATACAAAATAACAGAACTACTACTTCATTTTTTGTTAACGTTAACTAATTTTATACATTTTTATAAAGTAATAAACTTCTTTACTTAACTATTAGGTAAAAAAACATTTTGCGATATGATGACACATTTTGCAAACATATCTTAAAAGGGTTTTAATGTTGAGAAAATTAATTGAATGTGTTAAATGTATTTCTCAAGTTTAATTAAAAAAAAATATTACAGTTATTTAGCATTACAGGATTTACATGTTATTTTACCAGACATGTCAAATTTAATCTGATACTTTTATATATTTAAAATATACAGCAAAAAATATCTAAAATAAAGTAACAGTACTGCATTCAACAGTTTGTATACAGTCCTATCAAATCTACTTTTTTATGTAACGAGAGCCGATAAAATATGACACTAAAATGTGTTGTGATTTTGTGGTTTTAGGTTGGACTCAAAAACGTAGAGAAAAGTTTTAGGTGGACATATAGATGCCCTGCAGGTTTTAAAGAAAGATTTAGAACCGTACCCCTTTAACTAAAACACATTTGCATAAATAAACTCACATTTAATAAAGTTTATCATCTGATTTATCCTTTGGTGCACGACAGACTCTGCTGAAAGTGCACGATCAGGCAATTATACACTCATACGTATGTAAAATATATAAATATAGCTGTTTAGATGTAATTACAGCCCCGAACTTCACCCCAAAAGTTCCCAGGAACCGACCAGTTATGTCGACAAAGCAGTAAATCCCCTCTCCAGACTGCTGTACCTTGCTGAGTTTGGCCTCGTACTCCTCCACCAGCCTCTTCTTGTCTTGTTTGAGCTCCTCCACCCGCTCCATCAGAGAGTCCACCTGAAAGTCAGACATGAGAAGAAAGACGTGTAGAGGTAAGATTTGCATCACAATGAGCGTATTGTACACTGCCACACTGCAGGACTTTATATATATATATGTAAGGAGGATCAGCTGTGTTCTGAAGTTGTTAATTCACTGGTTTGTACACAAACAGTTGATAAGTTAGTAATCCCCACTGTCCCACTTTCTCTCCGTCTCCCCTGTTGTGGTTCAGTTCGCTCTACTTTCTCCACAGTCGGTGTGTTTACCTCGGCTTTGTGGAGCTGTCCCAGTTTCTCCTGGTCTTTGCTGTAGTTGGCGTTCTGGCTCTGGTGGCTGCGAAGGAGCTCCTGGATCTCCTGCCTGTGCTGAGCCTTCAGCTCCTCCAGGGCGGCCTTCTTCTCCTGCTCGAACTGGTTCTGGGCCGAGCTGAACGTACGCAGCTTCTCCTCGAAGGACCGCCGCATCTCCTCCACCTCCCTGGACATGGACACCACACGCTGCGTGTGCTGCCACAGAAGATGGGGGAAAATGAGAGGCTGCGCTAACGGGGGGATTGATTTACGGGGTTTGTAGGCTTCTTACGCAGCGGGTGACTTTTTAAAAAGGTCCAGGCCAGGTGGGGATGCACTGGCCTGGAGGAGTTTGACCTTCTGGCTGCTCCAAATTAGCACTGAAAACCAGCAAAGAGGCTAAACACAAACTGTCTGACCATCAAACACCCTGAAGGTCAGTGTCCGAATGTAACAAGACAAACACACAGTATTAATGTGAGATGTTCACTCAGATGTGAACCTGTTGCGATCATCATTCAGCACTGAACACTGAACGGCAGGGGTGTAAAGATGTACCGATATAAATTAATAATCGGTTCATACATTGAAGATTCAAAGGTATCGACCGGCGTTCTTGTGGATCGATATACATTCCTTGAAGTATATACCTACATAAAGGACCAGTGGATCTAAACTGTTACCACTTTTCTAGAATTGTCTACTTTAATTTTGTAATTAAAGAAAGAAAAATGACGGACTCCTTAAAGCAACTGTGAAGAAATGCATCGTATCGTATCGTATCGTATCGTATCGTACTGTATCGTACCGTACTGTATCGTACTGTATCGTACCGTACCGTATCGTACCGTATCGTACCGTATCGTACCGTACCGTATCGTACCGTATCGTATCGTACTGTATCGTACCATATCGTATCGTACCGTATCGTACTGTATCGTACTGTATCGTATCGTACTGTATCGTACCGTACGTACCGTATCGTACCGTATCGTATCGTACTGTATCGTACCATATCGTATCGTACCGTATCGTACTGTATCGTACTGTATTGTATCGTACTGTACCGTACCGTATCGTACCGTACCGTACCGTATCGTACCGTATTGTATCGTACTGTACCGTACCGTATCGTACCGTACCGTATCGTACCGTATCGTACTGTATCGTACCGTATCATACCGTAGCGTATCGTACTGTATCGTACTGTACCGTACCGTATCGTACCGTACCGTATCGTACCGTACCGTATCGTACTGTATCGTACCGTATCGTACCGTATCGTATCACATTGCATCGAATCGTCCCATTTAAAAACCGTATTGTTTCTGAATTGTATTGAAGTCCCTCCACCAAGATA
>OOFC01051599.1:30171-46056 GCA_900323345.1 Pseudochromis fuscus
TACATTTATATAGCGCTTTCATGACCTAAGCTCGGTCCCAAAGCGCTTTACAAGGCATCTCATTCATCCATTCACACACACTCACACACCAATGGTTACCGAGCTGCCATGCAAGGTGCTAGCCACCATTGGGAGCAACTTAGGGTTTAGTGTCTTGCCCAAGGACATGTGGAAAGGAAGAGCCGGGGATCGAACCCATGACCTTATGATTCACAGGCGTCCCGCTCCACCACCTGAGCCACAGCCGCCCCCATAATAACAATAATGATGATGGAGATAGTCAGAACCGATGTGAATCCTCATCGTCAAAGGGCTGTGGTCCCTCAGCATCACCACTGTCTGTGATAAAACTCCATGGAAATCTAGTTATTGAAATATTGAGTATTTCTGTCAGACTGACCCTGACATCCCCAGAGTCAGCTAATAATTCAAATATTGATGCATCCTGACAAAAAAGGAAGCAGCAAAAAGCAAAGTCAGTTCTAGTCCAGGTTATCTACACAGGCTGAAGTCACAGGTTTATCCTTTAAAATCCTTTGGACCTCTGCTCTTCAGTCTGTCTCGCTGCTATTATTGTGTTCGGAGACCAAAACTGCAACAAATCAGAGGCAAAAAATGTGCTATTTTTTTTTCACCCCCATCAACAAGTCTAAATTATTCAGCGGCGCTCAGTCTGGCATCAGCTTAGGAAGTGAATGAAGCAGACGTAACAGTTAGACGAGCTAAAATCTCCACCACATCCCGAGAGTCATCGGCGCACTTCTGCAGATGAAACGCTGCTAATCATAATGCTGTGGGGTCCACACACACACACACACACACACACACACACACACACACACCAGCACTGCCTGTTAAGATCCTCATGAACCAATGAACTCGTGTCCAAACTCATCAGTGTAATTTTCCTGACAAATGGTCGGAGACAGAGACGAGGAGGCAGCGAGCATTGTGTGCGAATGTGTTGTCTGTTTGTGTGTGTCGGACAATGACAAGCGCAGCCCGAGAGATAAAAGCTGCAAACATCGCCGCCATTGTCACCGACAGATACCGAATCCTGAGCGCCGATAGCAGTTGTTCTTTTCAAAGGTTATTCCACATCTGAAACGATATTTTCCAACTTCATCTAATTAATTAAAGAATTGGACGAGGGTTTTATTAATTACAACGTAGTGGAGAAAAGTCTGGGTGTCCTAACACAGCATATATTTGAGGCTAGCTGAGGACCTGCTCTGCCTTGTGGAGCTGTGTGAGTACAACACAATTTCGGGGACTTTTTTAGCCTGAACTGATCCTCTCCGGCGGTGCTTCCTCCCACACTGTGCTCTTGTTAAGGCGGTACGCAGCTTTAAAGGCAGTCCTGCCTTAAGGCGGTATTACGGCTGAGCGTCGCCGCGCTGTGTGGTTACCCCACAGCGACGATACACAGAGTTCAGCTCCAGATTTAACCCTGTGAACTGCCACCAAGCTGGATGTCTGGGCCATGCAGTGATATACATGTACATTCGGTTTATAGCTGGAAAACAAAAAAGCTGAATTTACATTTCCTCCTTCACTGTGTGATGCAGGATCACAGCAGGGTTGTGTTGAGTCAGGGCTTTTTGAGATCATAAAACACAAGGTTTTGCACAATTTCTCATCCTTTTAACTTCTTGAAGAAAACTAAAGGAAGTCTGAGATGACCACTTCCTGTTCTTAATTTTTTTTTTCAAAGTGGAGGTACTCCTCAGCTGTGGTAGGATGCTCTCTATAACATGGGTGAACCACTGGAGGCACCACAGTGACTCAGAGGAGCCTCATTAAGCCTTAAAGCTGAATTAAATTGACACAATATTGACTTATTGTTATCTTATGACTTTATGACTTGATAATGACCAAGTATCTACTACACATACAGTATATTTTGAGGTTTTTGAAAACCTGGCTGAAGTTGAAATTCAGCATTTGACTATTATTAGCTCTGTTTTGGTCTCCTCCATCTCCTATTATTACTTCTTTACTGATAACGTCTATTTCCTATGACTGGAAATAATGTTGATGAAGTCAGACCAAAACAAACTGTGAAGCTGTCAGATACAAACCACAACAACGAGCTGGAAGATGCTAAAACACTCCATCATCACCATCAAGTTAAAAACCAGACCTCCCATTTACATCAGAAGACACAGCAATTAATTTGGAGTTATGTTTTTTGTAACCTTGCAAGTCGAAATCTAATATTTGTCTCACTTTCAGCTCTGTTTTGGTTTCCTCCAACTACCGTTTCTGAAAACTGCTGTTTCCTGTGATGGGAAACAAGGTTGATGAGGTCATACCAAACAAATTAGAAAAGTCGTGGGACACCAACCACAACAATGAGCTGAAAGATGCTAAAACGCTCCATTATGACCAACGAATTCCCAAATAGATTTCCATTTTACACGTCCAGTCCACTAATCGCAATATTTACATCATTTGGAGTCATGTTTTCAACAACCTGCCAGGTCAAAGTTCAACACTTCACTATGTTTTGGTCTCCACCAAGTGCTCGGGGAAACCTCCTCCTCCTCCATTATAGCTGCTTAATACTCTACTGTACAGTTTATTCCTGCAAATGTCTGTCTCCTATGACTGGAACCATTAAGAGTGCTGAGCTGATGAGCTGAAAGACACTAAAATGCTCCATCACATCAAGTCTGATGCTAATTACCTGTAGGTCCATCAGGCTCAGAGGAGTCGGGGGAATAATTCAGCCTTACAGCTGCATTTAATAGGCATAATACCTGCCTACAGCGGACTTATGACCGACCAGATGTCCCATTTACATACATTACACGAGACACAGCGACGTATGCAGTCATTCAGAGTCCTGATTTTGCCAATGTGACAAG
Source organism: Pseudochromis fuscus (assembly GCA_900323345.1). NCBI lineage: Eukaryota > Metazoa > Chordata > Actinopteri > Pseudochromidae > Pseudochromis > Pseudochromis fuscus. The sequence goes on from OOFC01051599.1 coordinate 33,042, forward strand.
GTGAAGTTCAACATTCGTCTTCTTTTAGCTCTGTTTGGGTCTCCACAGACTCCTTTGTGAGATATCTGGCTCATCATATCAGCTGAATGAGTGGAAACAGTGAAAGTAAGAGTGAACCAAACAGCAAATTTACAAGTCACCAGCCACAACAGTGTGCAGCAAGAGAGTGAAACCCTTCATCTAACAAACGACTGAGTCCAGTGCAAATTACTCACATGCTACTACAAGCCGCCCCCCCCCCCACATTACACACAGTCACTGGATCTATTGTCAGTAAAAACCATGATTTAGTGCAGCTGTAAGAGGCTCCAATCAGGGTAAAAAAAATAAGCTGCCTGAATGTACTTGCTTGAAGAAATCAAAGTCAAAGTCATTCAGATCATACAACAAGCAGCGCACAGCAGAAACATCCTGTGTTCCTCCGAGCTCAGTGGAAAATGATTGATGCAATCCCTGCTGTGCACAGACCAGGAACACAATGCTATCACGCAGATGAAACGAAGATGATTTTTTTTTTGTTGTTGTTGGTTCAGTTCTGCTGTAGATGTTCCCGTTCACTCTATGGCACAAACATGTACATGAAACTTACATAGAATATCTGTTAATACTGTGAGGGATGTTTTCTTCCTTTTATAAGAAAGTAAGCAAATTATTTATTATCCATCTGAAACACCCAGGACCACACACCCTTGTTAAAGAATAGCTTGTAAACTCCACCTGAATCCTCTCCACACAAGGAGGAGGTGGTGATGAACAACATCCTTTTTCTGAATGATTACCACCAGGAGATGATGCTCAGAATCAGATCAGCAGTGAAGAGAATCGAGTGTTAATAAATGTTGCTGTGGATGGACGAAACAACCAGGTATTAAAAGTGGAACCGATGCAGAGGTGCAAAAAGGTGAAATACCCCTGATGGCCACTGGGTCCAAAACACTACAACTTACTTCAAATCAAAAATCAGCATTTTCAATCATTAAATACTAAGTCAATCATTTTTTCTCAAGTCATTCTGATGTCATTAGTTAAAGTTAATTCTTGTTATCAGTGATCTGGCGGTCCATCTGAAAAATACATCAGAATAATTAGGTAGACATTAGACCTCATAAACAGGAAGATTTGGGGGCGTGGTTAGCTAGATCAAAAAGCCTGGACATCAATGAGAGCCTTGTTAGAGCCCAATATGTAACAATGACCAAAAATGTAACAACATCCTGAATTGTTATCAAAAAAAATGTAATAAAACCCGAAATGTAATAACGGACTCAAAATGTAAGAAGCTGTTACATTTTGAGCAAAGTTAGAACAAGCCTCACATTGGGTGGTGACCTCAAGTTCAAGGGTCAGACCCGCCTCCTCACTCCTCCCTTCATATCCAAATATGGTCACTTCTGGCTCCAAACAAAACCCAACATGGTGATGTTCAAATGTCGATCTCAAATCGTCGTGGGTGGCGTCACGCTTGCTTCGTCCGATTCTGCATAAAGTCTGTTTCCTGTTCACTGCTAGTCGTCTTTTTCTTTCGGCTTTCCCCTTCAGGGGTCACCACAGCGAATCATCTGCCTCCATGTAACCCTATCCTCTGCATCCTCTTCTCTAACACCAGCTACCTTCATGTCCTCTTTCAGTACATCTATAAAATCTTTGGTCTTCCTCTAGACTGGCAGTTCCTTCTACAGATATCTTCACGATCCCTCCTCGGTACAGGTCCAAACCTTCTCAGCCTGGTATCTCCAAAACATCTAACATCTGTTAGATTAATGTCAAGAAGTGCATCGTTCTGTACATATTACCTACATTACGGTAGTATATACAAAACGCTCCACTTGTCTGCTTTCAGAATCCGCTTGAATTACATCGCTAGCTGAAACGGTTGAAGAAGTACGATAATTTGGCTGATGCATGTCGCCGGCTACATGATTTAAGGTGTGAGAAAAACAAAGAGAAGGTGTAAAGTGTGAGTGCATTGGCGGTGATCTTTCCTCATCTCATCGGCTCGATCGGTTCACGTCCTTGGAGGAGTTTGCCTAAATGACAGTGATACCAGGCAGATCGATACGGTGACAGCGAAATGCCACAAATTTTCGTCCGTCAGCTCGGGAGAAAGTCACAGCTGAGAAACTCCCCGAGACTCCCACCAGCCGAGTCGCTGCTCGATGAAATATGACTCCGCTGTCAAACAAAGTAAAAGCTGGAAAAATGTGAAGTTCCTCCTGCTCACTCTTTCTCACTTTTTAACCTCTGGTTTACTTTTATTCTCCCGAACTACACAAACCAACTACATAACCTTCACGACAACACTGACTGTTTTTCATTTCCTCTATTGTACTCTTGTCGTACTGTTTCCTGCTTGAGGTGTGTTTGGATACAGGAGTTGTTCGTGAGAAAAAAACGTCAGATTGTGATTATTCTGCGTGGTGCTCCTGACATTTTCTTGTCAAAATACGCTTCAAAAAATAGACTGAATACACAAACTGTAACTGATGTCAAAATATGTCAAACGAATGTTAATGTCGACGAATATATTGGTAAAAAAACGACTACGCAGAAATGCAGAACTGGAGGGATAAAGACTTCAAGAGTTTTTCTTGTCAGTGTTGAACATTTCAATCAGTATCTAATAGAAATCACTGTTTTTGATGTATCTTCATCTGAAAGCGAGAAGGAATAAGGCGTGTTACTGAACTACAGTCGAGAAAAATGACATGAGAGCTCAATTACGACTTGATCAGACTGAGTTCTCTGCAAAGTATAAAAACCAGCAGCACAATTCGCTTAAAGTTGCATCTGAGAGAATACAAGATCTTGTTTGAACACCACTGTGAGATATAGTCTGACAGGGGAGGTAAGTCATAACTTTTTAATTCGGCAATAAAAGACACGATCCAGTGGTGATCAAAGCTAACGATGCTGTTTCATCTTCTCCACCACTCTCAAATCTCAAAAATTTGTCACGGCAAATTGCTGGTGAAGGTTATTTTTAGATTCTTTTTGTGGATTGTGTGTTTTTTTGCAATAAAAAATCTGTTGTGCAGGATCCTGGTCTGCGGGTTTCTATCTTCCTGATTTGTTGCTACGTTTCCAAAGCCAGGAGATAAAAAAAAGAGAGAGATTCATACTGTAGCTTGAGGAGGAGCATTTATAGAAGAGTTGTAGGATGTGATTCACACATTTTGGTCCTTATTCATGTTTTTAGTCCCACTCTTTCCTGCGTAGTAGCTTTTAAGAAATGAGACTGCAATTCAAAGCCCACTACAGGACAGAACATCAAAACTATCCGAGGGGATAATGAGATGATTTTTGGATTTAAAAAAATCCACTAGTGCATCGTGCACGGAGAGACTTCCTGAAGCTCCTGGAGGCAAATCTACAGTATGACTTTTCTACACAGCTTTTCTTTAGAGGACTGGAGGATGGGAGGTAAATGCATGCAGAGGTTGTAATGATGAGAGTGCACGAAAAAGTATAAAGCTGTGAGGGTTTTTGTGAGGCAGTCCTAATGGTACAACTGGGTGGCAATGCGGTCTCATCATAGACTGCATGGATGAAGCAGCTGGGTCTCAAAAGTGAAGCCAATGCAGAAGTGCAAAAAAATACTCCTGATGTCAATCAATATTCAATCAATAGATTTCCTCCACAAGTTATTCTGATGTCATTAGATAAAGTTAATTCTTCCTCTCAGAGATCTGGTGGGAGGAGTTAGGGGCGGGGTTAGTCTGATTGACAGGTGGTCCATCTGAAAATCATTTATCTTTAAGGAGATGTTAGGCTGACAGAAGGGGAGGAGTTAGGGGCGGGGTTAGTCTGATTGACAGACCTGGTCTCCAATCATTTACAGGTGCATTGGAGGCTCATTTCCTGGTGAACTCCAGGATTCAACACATTGGACAGTGACCTCAGGTTCAAGGGTCAGACCCGCCTCCTCACTCCTCCCTTCATATCCAAATATGGTCACTTCCTGCTCTAAAAAAACAACATGTTGATTTTCAAATGCTAAACTACTGGCTTCACTGACACCCTAAACCAATGGGTAAACTCCAGTACACATTGGACAGTGTTTTCAGGTTCAAGGGTCAGACCCACTTCCTCACTCTTTCCTTCATATCCAAATATGGTCAGTTTTGGCGCAAAAGAACCAAATCCTGGCTTCAAAATGTGAGTCCACAAACCAACAGGTGATGTCATGTCGGCTTCGTCTATTCTATACATAGTCTATGAGTCTAACTCACCGTGTTGAACCCATGTGATGTCAGATTGGGTGAAATGCTCTGACCTCACATGGGCTCCAACTTTCAGAGATGGATACCTCAGCTGTACGAGCTCTTCATTTTCAAACATTGTTATTTTCTGTCATAATGTAGACCACAGGTTTCTATTCCTTTAATAAATGTTACGTGATCTCCAGCAGAGAAAGTTAAAAGTAAAAGTCCAACAGGCTCTGCTGACGGTTTCACTAAACAAAACAAGGTACGTTTAAAGCAATATGCTGCTAACGTCTTTGAACTTGCAAGATGAAAGCCGCAAAAATGAATTCCTGTAACAAAGCTGATTGTTGTGAGTGTGCAATAAAAAAAAAAGTTTTCAAATGAACTTACAGACCAAACAAAAAAGCTTCAGGACTGAAGGCTGAAAACAAAACTGACAGCAGGTTTTAAACTTTGTTGATCGTCTTCACAAAGAGACACGGCACATAAAAGACCAGGAGAAGCTGCTTCTCTTGGAGGTTTAGTAACCTCGAAGGATCTAATGACTGCTAACAGAAACTGCCAGCTATCCCCTCGTATTTCAGTCTCGCAGGCCTGTAGACGCACACACACACACACACACACACACACCTTACTCATCTCTCACGTCGAGTCTCTCCGTCAGCTGATGAGACTTTGATGATAATGACGATGTCTAATGACCACAATTTCACCACCTTAATGCCAGCCAGTAGTCATTTTCCACCTCGTGGCTCTGGAGCTTTGTCTTATGAGTGCAGTGGGTGTGGGCGCATGAAAGGAAAAATTAGAGTGGACTGACAGAGGTATTGTTCACTACAGTGCAACTAGAAGATTGTCTGCTATCTTGTTTCTCATTATACATTTTCATTAATCATGTTTAATTAAAGCATTGCGTCAAAATTAAATCATATTATTGTGAAATACTCATATATAAGAGAGGATATGAGGCTACAGCCATCAGCTACTTTGTAAATATGTTTCAGGATGGGTTGTGACTAATTCTTGGATCTGAGAAACCAGCAACCAGCAGGGAGTCCAGCAAGTTAGTACATAACCTCTCAGAATTAGCATATCGTTTTAACAATGGGATTATTTTTTGCTTGCGAAGGATAGAGTCTTACCCAAGAGAGAAAATATTACATTTTCACCAGAAGACAAATTTTTGTCAAAAATAAATCCCAAAACTCCAGAAAATCCGACTCTCCCATGAAGAGAAAATGCTTTAACGAGATAGTGCCACTATTTCACCACAAGAGGGCAACAGTGTTCAGTCGATATCAGTACAGCTGGGTTATGCCTTGGTGGAGGTTTGTGCTCTGAGTGTTATATTAGTAATATTCGAGCGTATTAATCAAGTCAAACCATAAATTTGAGGAATACTTGGGTCATGATCCCGAAAAACTGAACAAAAAGTAGAAAAGCTGAATTTAGCATACAGATAAAAAAAGATTTCATTTTTAACAGAGACATAAATGATACATTGATCTTCTCTTTCAGACAGAGAATAAAAGCATTTTCCCAAATTTTGAACCATTTCCTGATCAGATTAGAAACTGTACGAATCTTTGTAACGACATCATCAAAAATATATTTCAGCTACACGTTAATATATATACTTACTTCATACTATAATTAGTATTTTTGAGTTAAAGCCAAATTCAGTGAGACCAGGGTAATTTTAAAAGTGAAGCCTTGCACATATGAATGACTGTATTTTGGTAGCTGCCTATTGATTGGTGCCCACTTGGGGATAAAATCGCTAACTGTGTGGAAGAAGGTCAGTCTGGGGGATGCAGCATTTAATTGCAGCAACAACTATCGATGTGTCATTTCACAGGCAGAAGCCTTGTAAAGAAGAGGCTGCTGCAGACAGAGTCACTTTAGTGGAAAACTGGCTTAATTATCTTCATCATTACCGCTGCATAACAAACTATTGTTGTGGTGATGGGACGCCGGTCTTGTTTTCACCCTTTCTCCTCGGTCTGACTTTCAACCCTTCGTTTGTTCACTGGAAATAAAAGTTACATTTTCCTACTTTAATGTAGCAATTTGTGTCTTGTATCTACAAAATAATGTACTTTATTCTGGTTAATGCCAAAGAGGTTATGTTTTCTTGCTTGCATTGGTTTGTCTGTCTGTCTGTTCACAGCATGATGGAAAAACTATGTAAAAACAGATCTTCATGAATCTTCTTTTGGGAGCAAGAGGTGTTACCCAGGAAACACATGATTACATTTTGTTTAAGATCAGAGATTGTAGCTAACCACAAAAAATACCAAATCCCAGAAATGTCTTATAAAAGGCAACGATGACCAGCTGAGGGCGCTAAAGCACCCAACAGGAAGCAGAAGGAAGCAGTAGGTTCAACCCATACACTGTGTACAGACATGGACGATGCAACCGGGTCTTAAAAGTGAAGCCAAAGTTGAAGTGCAACAAAGTGCAATACCACCAATGGCCACTAGATGCTGGCTCCACAATCCTCAATTTCAATCCTGAAATATTCAATCAGTAAACAAGTCATTCTGATGTCATTAGATAAAGTCAACTCTTCTTCTCAGGGATCTGGTGGGAGGAGTTAGGGGCGGGGTTAGTTTGATTGACAGCTCTGGTCTCCATTTAGTTACAGGTGCTTTCGAGGCTCATTTACCAGTGAACTTCAGTCAGTGACCTCCGGTTCAAGGGTCAGACCCGCCTCCTCACTCCTCCCTTCACATCCAAATATGGTCACGTTCAAACAACCAACATGGCGGCGTTCAAATGCCAAACTCCTGACTTCAAAATAAGAGTCCACAAACCAATGAGTGAGTTTTATCTTTACACAATCTACGCTACAAACTGAAAACTCGGGACAAACTTTGCCACATTTGAATGGATTTAGTTGCAAATCTACACACATACAGGATCATAATGTCTAAAATCTGAGACAGAGTGTTGGAAGTCATTGATTATGCACTGGTGGAGTGCTCAGGATCAATTTGTGCAACAAAATCTTACTTTTTCATGAGCGACTGAAAAGACCCAAAATCCTGAATGTTGCTGAATAAATAAACATGTTTAACGTCCCACGCTCAGATCTGATGACACTGGAGCCAGTTAGTGAACAGTTCTGTATAATTGAAAACACGAGTCGATGCTGTTTTGTGGTATATTTGCAGATAAACGCCGTCAAATTAAAGAGCTGTCAAAGATCCTGAAGACAAAAACCTATTTGAGGGGAAAGCAGTGACGGTTCACAACAGCTGATTCCCATTAAAACCATAACACGCTGATTAAAAACGGCTAGTGAAGCGAGAACCAATTACTGTGTTGTCAATCAGAGGTGAGAGCTGTATGGAGCAGGTCTGTCCTGATGGTGTCTGATCATCACCACAGTGGTTTTAAACACTTCTTGGCTGAACAGTGTGATGAGTGCAGAAAGCCTCCCGAGCTGCAGAGAGGTACATTACTAGGTAATTATCATTATCTTCTTAGCCTCATTATGATTTAATCATTGCCAAATTGGAAATTTAATTTCTAATTTTGACTACGCGCCTGCGGTCGTATCGCACATCGCTGCCATTGTTCTTTCTTATTTTATCCTGTCGAGTTTTAACAATCACATCCTCACCATAGAGAAGACAAGAAAATAAAGGTGAACACGAAGCCTAAAGCCTCTTATCCAGTTAAGTAAATGTTACCCTCCCTCTTTGATGTGTTTTTAAGGTTGTGGAGCATTGTGATGAAACTATTACCGTATTTTCTGGACTATTGAGCACACCTGTCTATAAGCTGCTATTGAATGTATTCAAACAGTTTCATGTGGTCCACTCTGACCGGGTCTGAGCACGGAGCTTGCTAGCTTGTAAAAAGCTAACGAGCTTCGTGCCGCTGATACATGAGAAACACCGGTGTTTAAGCCACAGGGTTCAAAGTATCGGAAAAAAGTAGCGGCTTACAGTCCGGAAAATACGGTAATTAAACTTATCAAACAGAGGAAATTTGAAATAAAGTCCTGCCTCTAATATCAGCTGCCTCAGACAGGGGCCTGTTTCCTTCTGTTGTTTAGGTAAATAAAGGCCCCACCCTCTATTAGAAGATTTACGGTAACTATCCAACAGCAAACGTGACAACTTTTTGAACATTTAATGAAGTCTTCACTTCTTTGAGCAGCGTTGAAATAAAGATTAAACACCGGTGTTTAAGTTCAAAGCATCGGAAAAAAGTAGTGGCCTATAGTCCGGAAAATACGGTAATAATTTGTCAGGCGGAAGATGTCCTCACAGTTTCCCAGAATGCAATGTGACATGTTGAAATGACTGGTTTTGTTTGATCAACAGGAAAGTAACAGAAGTACAGAGCGATGGAGGCAGAGGAGTAAATAAAACAATAAAAATAATATTCAGGTCTAGTTACATTTACTCCATTTATACCACTCTATCCATCTATTTATAACTTATTACAGCGTGATCCCAGTAAAACCAGATTTCCCAGTAACAGGTGCCTTCTTCATTTTTTTGAATATTTATCATAACTGTGATGAAACACTTCCTTGTTGCAAGAAAATGAAACAGTAGCTATTTGCTGATTAAAACCAATATTAGCATCAACTCTCTCTCAGGCTCCATTTCACCTCACATTTCAAAATAAAAGCAGCACTCGGAGGCAGGCTGCCATCTCATTTCAAACCGCCTCAATATTATACGTTTACTGGGAGAGAATTTACCGAAGCACGGAGGGAGATAGGAGGCCTAATTACTTTAATTATAATGCGTGGCTGTGATCTGCTAAACTGTAAGGTGCACCTTAATCCGCCAGCTAATTATGGGATGTTCTGTGGTGATGGAGCTGGTGGTGGTGCTGAGACGGGGGGGCGATGAGTAAAAGTTTGTCGCTGATGAAACAGGAGTCATCTTGCGATCAGTGGATTTCTTCTTCCACCAAATCAACTGGTTTCCTGCAATAACAAAGTCGTGACTCGCTTGTTAGAAACAAAGGAGGCGCCGAGTGTTTTCTGCTGCGTCTCAATGCAAACGCCTCACATGCACTTTTGAACGCTGCTGAATAAATCAAGAGGCCACTCAGAGCACTTTGTGACACAATAACATCTGAAATGACTCGATTTGATACAAACTTCAGTCTCAAACTGCTCTGTGGAGATTATATACTGCATGGTTTTCATGAATTGCGATAAAAAAAAAAACAGCAGTATGTCTGTTTTATTTCCTCCACCAAGGACGTTATGTTTTCATCCGTCTTCAAATTCTTAACTTTGTCACAAATTCATGGATTTTGTTGAAAATCTGCAACATGTGAGACAGTTTGTTGAAGATCAAACAGATTTTTCCTTCAGTGTTTCATAGTTTTATTTGATTTCTTACACCACAGCATCACAGCCTCTTTATTCTGTTAATGCTGCTGTTGTGTTGTGTATAATTCTTTATTTTCTGTGGATTTTTTGCACTTTCATAAAACTCTTCACATCAGTTTTGCACATTTCAATAACATTGTTTTTTTGCTAATAATTGCATATTGGAGTTTTTATTCTATTCATATTTTGTTATGACTGTACATGTTTTATATTTCATATATTTATTTCTTCTTGCCTTGTGTCTTTTTGCTGGTTGTCTGGGAGGATTGTAAGTGTGTTTTTTGCTAAATCATTTCCTGCAAAGGATCAATAAATAATAGTTTTTATGTCTAAATTATTTCTGTTTAATGTACAGATTGTATATGTGTTTTTGTACATGTTTGAAAATGAAAACCTGTTCTCAAACTTTTTTTTTACCTGGTTAAATAAAAAAAACCTAAAAGTATCTTTCTATCAATCTATTTATCTTTGTTTCTTTTTTATGTATCTAACAAAATATTAAGTTTTTATTCAGAAACTTCTGCTGCTTTAATTGGTGTCATCAACCTTTAAAACAAACAGGTCATTTCACATAGTTACTGTTTGACTCGCAGTGAAGAATAAAATAAATCATCAGTGTTAAATTTAGACAGTTTCTCTCTTTGTAGATGTGATGTACTTCACTGTCATCACACAGACACAGACACACAGCAAGTTTTACTCCAATATTAAACCTGCAGATATTATTGACATTAACTTTTGGGGGAATAAACCTAAAAACACTAAACGTCACTGTGGCTCCTCTCAGAGTAAAAACTTCACAGAAAGATTTTGACTCTTCTCCAACTTGTATCCTCAGTTTTTCAAAAATATAAAAAGAAGAAACACAAAGTCTGATTTCCAGTGAACACAACTTCCTCAAAGTGTCTAAGTCACTGTTCACTCTGACATCATCAGATATCTTTGTGAGCACTGAGCAAATGTAATAAACTCCAGGCCTTCCTCAGACTGGTCGTCGAGATGTTAATGAAACGTTTACACACCACTGTTCAAACAGGAGACCCGTCGCAGATCAAGCACAACATTAAATTATATGAGTGTTTTATTTCAACACTTTACATTTTAGTCTCCTAATGAGAAAACAGGCAGGATTTTATTTGCATTTATTGAATCGCCTCCTGCCTCGTCTTCCTCCTCCGCTCTGCTCTGGGCAGTGATGACAGCCAGTGATCTAACAAACATTAAATGTGACCATTAACAGGACTAAAGAGACGCCATCGCTTCAGTTCTGCTCGTAACAGCTTCACAGCGATGCAACAGATTGAGGAAACTGTTGTTCATCAAACCCCAGAGGACGAGAAGCTCCACTGTCACCTCCACCATGCAGTGTATAAAGAAGGTTGGATGTCGCCATGTTGGATTTTGCAGAAGTGACCATATTTGGATATGAAGTGAGGAGGCGGGTCTGACCCTTGAACCTGAGGTCCAGTGTGTATGAGACTGGAGTCCAGGTCTGGTCTCCTTGGAAACAGATTATGACAAAAACAATTCATGGTAATGTTTGAAAATAAAAAATAAAAACTCTAAGACATCCATCCATCATCATGAAGGATTTTATTTTACATGAGCCCATGTGATGTCAGAGCATTTCAACCAATCAGCATCACCGATGAGAAGGGACGAAGCTAAATGAGACTGGAGCAGCAGGGAACTCAGAAAAACACAGTTTATGACTTCTGTTTTTAATATGAGGTTTGAGGTTTGGATTTAAACGTCGCCATGTTGGTTTTTTGGTGCCAGAAGTGACCATATTTGGATATGAGGGGAGGAGTGAGTGAACCTGAGGACTCACTGGAGACCAGAGCAGAGTAACCCCGCCCCTAACTCCTCCCACTCTCCAGACTAATATCTCCTTTAATGATGAAATGATTTTCAAATGGACCACCTGTCAATCAGACTAACCCCGCCCCTAACTCCTCCCACTGAGAAGAAGAGTTGACTTCATCTAATGACATCAGAATCACTTGTGGAAAAATGTACTGACTGAATATTTCCGGATTGAAAATGAGGATTTTCTAGTGGCCACTGAGAGTATTACACCTCCACCTTAGCCTCGTATTTGACCTCTGGTAACCTCCCGTCTGTGCATCTCGCTGCTTAAATAAATATATTTAACTCAGGAGCATTTCGACTGCACTTGATAAACCTTGAAGAAGATAATTCACCATCACCAGAAAATAAAGCAGCTGAGTTTATTGAAGTGTGTAGATACATAGAAATCCATGTGAGTTTAACATATGTTTATTATCAATCTTAAATTTAGCTGCAGTCTGGTTATTTTCAGTTCACCAGCTGTTGGTGTGAAAGCCACATCTCTGCAGAGTGGATGTGATTAACCCTTTGGTGCAGCCACTGCTGCCGACACACATGTAGCCTAAAAACACAGGAGTGTGTTTGTACTGTATTACATAAAGTGAAGAGTACAGGCGTGTCTAATTGAACAAAAAGCACCATCTGGATGCTGTTAGCGTACTGTAAACTGTGAGTGCAGTGCTGCTGCTCCTGCCTCTACAACACAGACCAGGAGAAGAACAATCTGCTTCTGCTGCATAATACTTTCATCTGCCTCAAATATTTCATGAGGAAAGAAAAGCAGGAAAAAAGTTGGCAAGTCTTCAAAACACTGAGGAGGTGTTTTAGATTGTACCACCAGCAGCAGCAGCAGCAGCAGCAGCAGCAGCAAACACTGGGGGTGACGGCAGATGTCTGGGTGAGCTCATCGTGTCTCCTGGTGATAGGATGGATCAATTCATCCTGATATTGATCAAATAAATCAACTTTATGATTAAGATACATTTTAATAACATCTAACAAACAGCCTGAGATCTACCTGTGCTCTTCTTACCAACACTTTGTTAAAGCAACATGGATCCAAATACAGTTTGGATGATGGACTGTGACACAAACTGACGATCCATGGAAATGTTTCAAAATAAAAGCTGGAGTTTCCTCTCAGTTTATCCACCTGTGCCTGGATTCATCTTCTATTTTCTGTTCCTTTCAAAATAATATTTGCTCAAACTAAAAGGCAGACGGAGGAGGAGGTGGTTATTTTTAACCCACTGGTGACATGTGCCCTATGAAGACCTGCTCAGTGTATCAGCTCAGACTGAGGTTTCAAAGAGAAACAGATGAAAAGCCAGTGAAACGCCGCCGCCTGTCACCTGAAGGCTGCAAACATCAGCTGAGTGTCAGGGAGGAGCTGCCGGGATCAGGGCCAACAAAAGGTGGCGGCTGGGTCTCCTCCACTTTCCTCTGCTTTTAAGATCTCAATGATACCACTGGGATGCAGGGTGTGTGTGTGTGTGTGTGTGTGTGTGAGAGAGTTGTGTGTGTGTCTCCCAGCTCAGGTGTGCAGTGGGTATAGGTGGCTCTCATGTGCAGCCAGTTGATGGATCTG